>OZ007555.1:96151777-96389277 GCA_963931855.1 Philhelius festivus
CCACAACCTACCTTATCGAAGCATATTGTCGATAAGGTTTTTGGGTTGTGTAAAATGAATAAGGGCCGACACGGCAGTGCAAACTCTGGGAATCGCAGAAGTATGCCGACATGGCGTGTAAGGCTAGGCGCACACATTCAATTTTTAGTTTCGCAACTGCTTGGTTCGAGCAACTAAAAAGTTTGTGTTTTGACACAAACTAAACGATTGCCTAAAATGAGTTCGCTATTTTGTGTAACATATCGATACCTTCCCGTAAGAATGTATTAAGCGACACTTTTTTCGAAAATGACTTTTTGATGTGGAACTATACTAAAAGTTAAGCGCCACATTTTGGCCTGGGTTTCTCTGCCCTATCATGTATGCAAAAGAAACCAGAGAGAAAATAAAATTGTAGCAACCGCCAAGTTTTCTCACTGGAATAATGTTGCTCCCTGAAATTTGTATTATCCGCCAGTAAAATTATGCTAAGCGACATTTTTAAAAATATTATTGTCTTAAGCAACCAAACGTCCACAAAAAAAATTTGTTAGATGTCGCTTAGCACACTCATCCAAATAAAACTTGATCAATTTTTGTCGCTTATAATACTCCAGATATTGTTGTCTTTGCTTTTAAATATTTTTTTATCAAGTAGGCTACTACTTTCTTCCCATTTATTTTGTGTTTTTTGTTGTTATCATCGTAAGCGCCATTTAACATTGTATTCATTGTATCAAGCGCCAATGCTTTGACCTCGAAAATGTACTAAGCGACAAAAACTTCTTATCTGATTAAAAATTCGATTTTACAATGATGTCAAGTTTTGTATTTTAAAAATCCCTCTCCAAATCTGTTTCTTCCAATAAAATACACAAAAAAATAACTAAATAAGACGTTTTTTTCGTTTCCTGAACAATTTTAAAAATGTCGCTTAATACATTCTTACGGGAAGGTATCGATATAATTATATGCACCTGCGCTGACATTCAACCAAATGGTTCATCTGTTTTCTATAAGCAACCAAACAGTTGTGCAACTAAAAACTGAATGTGCGCGCCTAGCCTAAAAGGGTCCGACATAGTTCATGGACACAATTTTTTATGTTGTTATTCGGTTTTAGTTGTTAACTAGTGTTTTTGATCCCATTAATCTTAAATTCACTCAATAATTTTTTGATCACTACATAAGGAGTATCCTAAACACAAGTAATAATGGAAAATGAACAAGAAAAATGTGTTTGGACTCGTTCCGAAATAATTATTTTACTAGAAATAAGTAAAGACAACAAAATAGTTGATTATTTCAAATTGTTTTTACAGGACATGGTCCAAAACTACTTGTGTTAAGGTGGAAAGCGTTATGTACAGCCATTGAAATATTATACATGGACTGCCAGAACTACGGAACTAGTGCTATTGGTACAAACTCGGAAAACATAGTGTAACTTTTGGTTTTGGTATTTGATATATCAATTTTTGACATAATTGAGTTTGTAAAGGGGGTTAAGCGGGAATTGTTCAAGTTTATTATTGAAGGCTATTTTCATGCTTTATTTGCGGATTTAAGACTCAAAATATGCACTTATCATAGACAAGAGAAGAGCATTACTTATAGTGCTGTGATTCGTTAGAGTGGGAAAGCACAAAGAACTGTCAAAATGCTGATTTTGAAAAACTATTTAAATGAAACAAAAAATTGATTTTATTTTCTTATATGAAATCAAGTATTTGCGAATCTGTCATTGTTTAATTTATTTCAACAATAACTTTAGTCATAAAAGATATATTAAACCGAACAACGTTGAAATGTATAATTCAAAGGAAAAGTGAAATTTATTAATGTGTACACATCATATTCCTTAACACAAATCAAAATTTCAATAAATAAATAAAGTTCATATTGCTCTACTTAAAATTATGTAGATAAAAGATAAAGATGTTTTTTTTTTTTTTGAAATACATAATAGCAAATTCACTTAATTAGATAAATATAATGACAAAAATACGATTAGAAATGTATTCCATTTTAAAATATAAATATAAATTTACCTAGGACCGGTCATAGGATGTTACATCGTTCTACCTTTTAATAAGGTTACCTGTCGAAACTTTATAGCAACAATCGCCAAGAAATTTAGGCCCTAGAAGCAGTTATCATCGAACTAAATGCTTTGTTCTCGCAAGTTCACAAATTTCGCTGAACACCCTTTATATTGTTATTAATTTGTATTGACTAACGGTAAAATGTAAAGTTTAATTGAAAAAGATGGCTCTGTTTTTTAATTAGATGTCTTTAGTTATATGTACAGCTATGTAGAGATTTAACTTCAAGTGAAAGGTTTAAATTGTGGGAAAAAAGTGGCTTCCATTTAAATATATCTAAAGTCACAAACTAGTACGATTGGATTGTATGTTTATTGGGTACGTTCGATAAGAAAAATTTGGCACTCGGACGAACGTTGATGTTTACACATCTTAACCGTGAGTCCTGGCACTCACACTTTTTTTATTATATTGAAATCAATAGAGGCGTAAAATCATCACAGTTGCTTATTATAGAATTTGGCAATGAAAAATAAAAACTGTTGTCTGCAACTTTAAGTCCGACAATATAAAGGTACCTATCACTTAACTACATAGCTAAAAAAAATAGTTTACAAGAAAAATATTTGATTACGGTTAGACCGATGAGACGGCAGATTACTGTTTTGCCCCGGGCGGCAAATATCCTAGCTTCATT
Source organism: Philhelius festivus (assembly GCA_963931855.1). NCBI lineage: Eukaryota > Metazoa > Arthropoda > Insecta > Diptera > Syrphidae > Philhelius > Philhelius festivus. The sequence goes on from OZ007555.1 coordinate 96,154,499, forward strand.
ATTATATTTTTACAGAGTAGTAAATGGTTGACTGAAAAAACTACTATCAACAAAGCCACAAAACTATCAACTTACCCAACACCAACCCAGGGTGTTTCGTTATCAATGAAAAATACTTTGAGAAATTATCCATTTCAATGTGTAATTTATTTATTGTTATTAAGGACAGCTATGTTTGTACTTATGATCTAAGGTTTGTATATGACTTCATATTTAGAAGAAAAATAACCCTTTTATAAGTGCGCTTAAATAATATCCTATTTCTAAGCCTTTCTGATCGCTTTTCTCTAAAAAAATTATCAAAAACATAATCGTTTTACTACTTTTTCTTTTGATTAATAAGAGAAATACATTATCAAGTCCTCGGGAAAATCCATAACTTCTATGATAGTAAGAAAATCCTGTTTAAAGTAAATATATGAAAACAAGGATCTTATAGCTTCGTCAAAGAATTTATATTAATATATGTAAATGAAAAAGAGTTTATCGATCTTTATCGCTGTTCATTTAAATCAAAACATTCTATATCAGCAATTTAGTTTAATAAAATTTTCTTTAATGTTTCTTAACATAAATTAATCAAACACAGATGTTTAAAAAAAAATGTTTTATTGGGTTTTGTAAATAATATATGTACATATATTAAAGCACACAACAAAAATTTCAATTTCTTTATTAGGAAATCATCGAAGGGCCTCAAGTATCAAGTTTGAAGGAAATTGTTTAATACTCTCGAGGTACAGACATACAGACTGAATTGCGGGACCTACTATTTTTTTTTGTTAACTTTCATCGTAATGCCAAGTTTGATCAAGATCTCGAGTTCGTTTTTTTTTTCAAACGCAAAACTTATCCTATATTTCTTATGTTTGTACACGTTTCCCAAGCAACCAATACTATATTATGTATGCAGAAAAACTTAATATCTTATTCGACTACATTTCAGAATATCTTTCACTGCTTTTGCAACTGGATGTAAATACATATCTTAGAACTAAGAAAACTTAATTGATCTTATAAAGATATGCGTGTATACAACTGTTCTCTTAGTAAAATGAAAGGATGCAATTTTTCAAGTTTAGCTCATTTAAAAGAAGTCATGCAACAATAATACATAATCTGAAACATAGGTTGTATACCGGTGCGATGTACTTCCGTTGAACGAGATTTTATTTTCATTTTTGAATTCGACCTTCTAGTAGGTATTTCAGATGTTTCTGTCAATTGTAGTTTCTTTGTGTGTACATAGATTGATTTTTCAATTAAAATTTATGTAACCACAAAAAAACCACACTTGACCGATATTTTTGATTCCATAAGTATTGCTACATTATGAAAATCAAAATGTAATAACTATTATTTTTCCACGACTTAGTGAGCATGAAAATCTTATCTCCTTTTTTATTTGAACATTTTAGATTCTAAGAAGTAGTGAGCTTAGAGCAAGCTAAAAACCAACAAAACAGAGGCTTATCATAAGTAGATATAAGAAAGTAAAATAATGTAAGCTAAAACATGTGTAAAAATAAATTGGAATACAAAAACCTTTGTACCATCCCATCTTGAAATACGACAAAAATAAACCTATATATACCGTCATGGGAGCTGGTGATAAGTTGAGATATTATTCCATACATACATTCATACAGTTTTAAGTACTCGTATATATTTTTCGGTTTATTTGTGCCATTTGGTGGCGTTTCTTCAGCTTCAAAATAAAGACAAAAACCAGATGGATATGATATGATGAAACTCTTCATTCTTGAGTTGATTATATAGGAATCCTCTTCAAAATGTTTCCCTATGGTTTTCATAAAGAATAGTGTACATGTTGCACATTATATACCTAATAAGTACTGCTTAATTTAATGGGAAAGTAACAATAATTTTGTTCGTAAGTTTTTAGTTCATATACAGCACATCTCAAATGTGGCTCATTTTTGTTAATACTGAAATATTACTTTGTTTGAACCATAAGTTTTAAATTGTAGTTTTCCTCGTTTATGGGACAGTTAATTTATACCTTCTGAGCAAGATATGTAAAGAAATTTATCGCCCTCCAAGTCGTGATTAAATAAAAATAAGTTTAATACTGTACTTCTGATTCAAGTTTCATAACAAAACGGATCAGATTAATTCCATAATGATTTATCTTAAGTATATGTAATTATTTTGCATATGAAAAATAATTGATTGTACATTTGCAAGTTTGTCATTAAAGGTAATTTATTTCCAAATCTTAGATGGATTTTTAGTTCAGAAAACTAGGATCGTTGATTAAATTCAAAATTCAATTTAGGAACCGAATAATTTAAATAGCAAGTAGGTACGAAATGTACCAGACAGTAGTTTCAAAAAACTAATAAAAGTAAAATCCATAACTCCCGCTTAATCTTACCTCCTCCCGTATATTTCTACGCTCCATCACATCTTCTAAGTGTAGAGTAAACCAGGCTAAGACTAAACCAATTTTTCTTCTAGTCTTTTGATAGGTAAATATATGAAAACTGTTTTCCCTCTGGTCTTTTCCTGGAAGCATGGTTGAACCACAAACCCTAAATGAAGTATATTTTATTTAATATAATCGTTAAGTTGTTTTGCATGATTCGTTTACAGACATTAGATAAAAAGGGTTATTATTAAATTGGCCGAAAGTGAGTTTTTGGGTATATTAGGATTATCTTAGTGAGTTTCCAATGATATGAAAAAATTCCAGTTTTTAATAATAGTTTTGAAAACGTTAGTAACAAACGGTAGTAACAATCGTAATATGGCTTTTGGGAAGATCAAGTTGGTTTCATTCACACCTGATTTGTTCGATTTTATTGAAATAAATCTTTCTAAAACATCCAAACTATTGACTCATGAGAAACTAATTAAAAGACGATTCTGAAAAAGAAGTTGGTAATTCAGTAGAAGACTCTAAATCCATCTAGGGAGAATTACTGGAAGGAGATAAAAACTTGCGATTTAATTCTTCACCGTCGATTTTGTTTTGTAATATAGGACGTTGCTTAGAGCTGTAAAAGTAACGACAATACATACGTTGCCTTAGGTATGAGTACTCCACTCGTTACAAATATGTCGTAATTCGTTACTTTCGTCACTTAAAGCTGGCCCTAAACGATGAAAATGTTCGCCGAACTTGTTCGTTTGCGTTATCCCCTACACGGCGAGCACATTTAGCGAACATTCATTTCGTGTTGATTCTTCCCAGAGTATAAGCATAAGCATCCGCGATAAGAACTCGGCGACGTGTCGCACAGTGGTTTAGCTTGTATGGGAGAGCGGAAAAAATTCTGTTGAATCTGAATTGTTCAACGGATTTAAATGAAATTTGGCACACATGTTTAAATCAGTCTAATACATATTTGATCAAAATTTTGTTAAAAAAAATATTATAAAAAAAGTTAATAACATTTTTATAAAATTGGAGGGTTTTTTTTAATCTTTGTATGAGAGAGCGGGCATAACTGTTCAACTGTTAAATTGAAATCTGACACACATGTTGAAATTAATCTTACACATATTTGGTCAAAATTTGGTTATGAAAAAATCATTAGTTAGAAAGTTATTGAAATTTTTCAAAAATTTTAGTTAAATATTAAAAAATTTTTTGGAGCAGAAATTAATGTTTCGCAAAAATCGAGTTTCTCAGACCTGGGTCAATGTATTAATTTTATTTTTTGAATAAAGGTAAACATTTTTTCTAAAAATAATGGGCTTAACCCGTTCGTTCTGACAATTAGCAAAAAGTTAAAAAAAAAAACATTTTTCCTTAGTACCAACGTTTCAGGCTACTTATAGTAGGCTTCTTTTATAAATTATCATTTTTTTTATTTTTTAGATAGTCAAAAATAGAATTATAAAATGAGATAAGAAGTTACAGAACTTATTTAAAGGAACTTCGGAAAAAGACATCTAAAAATTGGTTGAAAATATGGTTCGCGACTTGAATAAAATTATTTTTCAACTTTGAGGGTTTGTAAATCAGAACATACAATATTATATCGATACCTTCCCGCAAGAATGTATTAAGCGACATTTTTAAAATTGTTCAGGAAACGAAAAAAACTTCTCATTTAGTTATTTTTTTTTTGTATATTTTATTGGTGGAAACAAATTTAAAAATGTCGTTTAATACATTCTTACGGGAAACAAATCTGTTTCGTCCAATAAAATACACAAAAAACCATCTAAATGAGACGTTTTTTTCGTTTCCTGAACAATTTTAAAAATGTCGCTTAATACATTATTGCGGGAAGCAGTGGCGTAGCGAGGCGGGGGCAAAGGGGGCACAGGCCCCGGGCGGCACTTTGCTTGGGGGCGGCAAATTTCAAAATATCCGGGAAGAATTTTGCTGCAATTTTTCTAAATTCGTTAATGTAAATGGTTTTGGTATGTTATGTTTTTATATTTTTTCTAAGCTAAGTGTAAGCTTACTTTTGTAACAAATTTTAATTGTGAAAAAATATACTGTCCTTTTCGGAAATATATTTTTTCCTTTTGAGCTGAAAGTTCCGTGTGTGTGCGTAGGACGTAGGTACATAATACATACATACGCGCCACGGTTTTGCTGGTCGGCAATGATACACGTCTTTCTCTTGTTTTTCGTTGTTGTTGTGTCATTGTCATGTTGTGTCTGAGATGTGTATTGCGCCATAAGGAATTGTGAAGTACAATTATCGACAACGACTCTGATTTGGAACAGTAAATGATTGTTTCGTTCTATGTGTGTCCTGGTTTGCCTTCTTTCGACTACCACTCATGAGCAGCGTTCGAATCTTACTCCAATCGGAGTAAATTTACCTCAATTTTACGAAATAAAATAGATCTACTTCGTTACTCTGTTTTTTAAGATTAAGGTAGGTACTAATTATTTTCCACACTGAAAAATTCAAAATTTCTCTAGGCAAAACACATGAAAGGGAATGACCACTGTGTTAATAAATTTTGCAACTAACTCTGACTCTGAATTACTAAATCTAAATCTACTCCAGAAATTTTCAATTCGTTTATTTTTTTATAAGCCTGCTCCAAAATTTTACGAACCCTGCTCGTAAGGCGAGAAGTTGAGACAAAAACATTTCTTTTGTTTCGACTCATTCGATGTGAGTTGGCTCATAAGAGTCCATGTATTCGTATATTGTTCTATCTTTTATCTAAGGGGTGTTAGTCATAGTCAGTTGTATTTTTTTCTGTTTTATTTTATCGTAAAATGCAGTAAAGTTTGCAAACATCATAGTTAAATACAAAATTAGTTGCAGTTTAACATTTAACTTGTCTGTGTTTCGTGTGTTGTGAAAAATTTTTTAAATTGTGTGTACGGGTACAGTACCTACCTACATAAGCGCAAGAGATTTTCATTTTACCCCTTTGGATTGATTACATAAAGTAAGTTAATTGATGAAAAGAAATACCTAGCTGATGGCTCGGAAATAATCCATTGATTTTTCTGAGTTGAAACCCCCATTTGGTTTTATTAAGAGTGTTTGCTCCATATCTCAAGAACAATAAGTTCCATAAAAAAACATTTTTTCACATTTTTTGTAAAAAATTGAGTTCTCTATTTTTTAACGAGAAATCGAAAGTTAATAAGTTATTATTAAAAATAGAGAAACGATTTCAAGAAAATTTTTTTTAATAAATTAATCAATAAAAGTTAAATGATTTTTACTTGCGATATATACATAGGTAGGTACTATATTGCAAGTTATGGATTAGTAAAAAAAATCAAACTCGACATTTTGATCAAAGTTGACATCGTAATCTCTATGATCACGATGATAGCGAAGTTGAAAAAAGTAGGTCTTGCAATTCTGTCTGTCTGTCCTTTTGACTGCAGCCTATACGACTCGGTCGATTTTCTTTAAACTTGGTATCTAGCGTTTTTTGGGCATTTTAATACCAAAAGTAACGGTAGGTGCCTGTCGTACAATTTTTTATAGCAAAAAATGAAAATCTTATTTTTCTCAAAAACGTTCCCACAACTTTAAAAAAAAAATCAGTAATTTTTTTACAAAAAGGCTACCATTTTATAAAAAAAAATTCGCAAAAATGGTTATAAATGGTACCTCCCATAGAACCATTTCTTTGACTTTCGATTTTCTCAAAAACGATTCCACTGATTTTGATCAATTTTTTTTTACAGAGAATGTTTTCTTAAAGTGTAAAAGTATTGTATACCAAAATTTTCAAAAATCTCGAAAACAAGTTGGTCAATTTTTACTAAACTTGGTACGCAACAGTTTCTTGACATTATCTAGCAGATTTTAAATAAAAATTTTCCATATAACCAAAAATAACTGTACCTCCCATACAAAAGTATAAAAACCGTCATGGAAAATCTCATTTTTCTCAAAAACGACTCCTACGATTTTGATCAAAATTTTTGTGTGAGTTGACAAACATAAATACGATCTGCGATAATATTATTGTAAAAAAAATTTCTATCGTCTAATAAAAGTATCTCTCATGGAACCATTTTTTTTCGACTATCTCGCTATCTGCTCAACCAATTTTAATGATTGTTTTTTAAACAAGAGCTCCTGTTTGAATAATATTGCATATCAAAATTTTCAAAAAATCAAATTTTGGATTAAAAAAAAATCAAAATTATTTTTTGAAAATTCGATATTTCAAAAATGGGTGGATAGTTTTTTTCAAAATTATTCTTTAACTCCACATTAATAAGTACTAAAAAATGGCGTCCCAAGTAACATCGTTGGAGCTAAATGTTATTTATATGTTCTTAAATAGCTCTGAGAGAGTTAAATGCACGGCCCTAGCTCTATTTCAAAACATATTGCAGCTCTTGGTAAACGAATTTAAATATCTAGCTCTATAATGGAGTTTCTTAACAATCTTTAGATATGTTACATTTAAGAGCTTTCTGCTCGATAAATTTGCTCCATAGTAATGTTTTTATCAGCTGTTGGAAAGCATGTTAGCATTTTGATACTGCACCCTTTAAAATAGCTCTTTAAGAGCAAAAGAATTTTTTAAAGATTTACTTAAGAGCTACAAGCTATATCTTCATGTGTATTTAACAAAATGGCGAATATTTAAGAATTTTTATAAAACAGGAAAAGAAAACTATTAACAGTGCTGTGATGACTCCATTTTTAAAAGAATCATGGTAAACACAGAAGCCTTATCCAAAAAAGTGCTCGAGCAAAATAAATATTTTTTTCTCAAGTTAAAAATTTAAATAAAAAAAATTTACCATCCACTTAAAACAAATTATTTAAGAAGGGCGTTGTAATATTTCGAAGTACAATATCAACATTTCTGATAAAAATGAAATCGCACTTAGAAATCTCTCCCATGTTGAACGTATTATGGCTTTTAATTATTACCTTTACTCATTGTTCTATGAAAATAAATTATGATGCTAAGATGATTTACCAACACAAATAATAATTTCTTTTCGTGTTCAATAGTATGATTTGTATTAATTTACTAATACTAATAAAAAACGTAAAGGCACGCGGCTCTATGGCAGTTTTAAAGTGTATATTAAAGCTTTTAGCTGTCAAAACCTACTTACAAGCACTATTAAGGAGCTAAAAAGTGCTCTCAAACTCAATGAATTAGCTGCAACTGGGCTCCATGCTTGCTCTAAAGGCGCATCTAGAGCGGGTTTTTGAAATAACTAGCTCTAAGATTAGCTCCAAAAGCGCTTTTCAAGCATTAATACAGCTAAAATTGTTTCTTGGGGTACCAATTTTTTTTTTTAATATTTTCAAAATTTTACATACATAAATGTACATACATACCTACATATACCTCATATAAAAAACCATTTTTAAATAATAAATCAGACGGTGTACATCGCGTTGGTGTCAAATCAATTTCAGATTTTAAAAGATAAAACCAGTTTTGAACTGTTTAATTTTGATGGGCTGTTGTGAAATATGTTTAAGTTAAAAATAATCCTTGGCCAATATTTCTGTTTCTTCATTTCCTTATGTATGTATAACAATAATTGAAATAAAAAAAATATTATAGGTATAATAATTATTACTATAACTATAAGAATAATAATAGTATATAATAATAATATATAATTAAAGGCAGTGCGGGTTGATTTTTTTTAAAACCGGTTTTATTTTTCAGCAATCATCACCCGATTAGACACTTCTATCTACATAATATAATATAAGTAAATATAATAAATCTGTGAATACAAAATTAAATTATAACAAAGGTAAGTTAAGTAGCTGTTTCACTTTGATGTTTTTTTAAACAGCAAACAAAATTAAAGGCCCAGAAAAAAATTGCTAGGGGCGGCAAAATTGGCTCTGCCCCGGGCGGCAAAAATCCACGCTACGCCACTGGCGGGAAGGTATCGATATGTTAAAAAATACTTTTAATTCATACGCTCGGGTTGCCTAAGGCAAGGCGCGCACATTCAATTTTAGTTTCGCAACTGTTTGATTGCTAAAATGAAACATATGGGCTTATTTGGGACACCGCGCTCTTAGAGCAACTCGATTCTCGAAACTAAAAAGTTTGTGTTTTGACACAAACTAAACGATTGCCTCGCATCAGTTGAGCTGTTTTTTAAAAGTGCAAGAGAGAAAAGAGTGCGAGCGTGAGTTAAGATTTGCCAGTGTGCGGTTCTCTTTCAACTGGTGATTAAACTATTTGATTTCGATCACAGTTGCCAGTGCGCGACTAGCCTAAGAGTACTTATGTAAACATAATGCTAAAAAGGCTAGATATGACTTTTTCCAAAGACTTTTTTCCGCTTTCCGACCACTGTGCGACGTTCACAGCTAAAAAGAGTTTGCTCGCGAACATGGCCTTACACAGCGAACATTGAAGTCAACGAACACGAAAAAATCGAAATTATTTGCCAACAGCGAGCGACTTGCGAACCAGCCCCTACACGACGAAAACATAGCGAGCACGAACAAGTTCGGCGAGCATGTTCGTCGTTTAAGGCCAGCTTAAGGTACTGCAATATGATTCCAATATATCATGTTATGAATGATGTTATGATGAATACTATTAATGTGTGTGTATCGGAACTGTAACGAAATACACAGCGCGTCATCAGGTTGGCATACCCCCTATGAGCTTAATAAAACTGATGTTCTGGTGGTTGTTGTTAATATGCAGCTTCTTCTTTGTGTTCTATTTTTCTCATCCTTGTGTACACTCTCACTCCCAAAAAGAGCATGCAAAGAAAAGATCGCGTTTAACGGTGTTTACTTTTTTTTTAAATTTTCGATTGAAAAGTGTGCTGTTTTTTCGTCATCAGGTTAGCACATGTAAATTAATTTTGGTGTTCCTTCAAAAGTTGAACTCGTTGGTTGTTTTGGTTGTTTAGTTGTTATAACCAATTTTTTTTCCTGCTCAAGTAATCTATTCCAAATAACATGGGTAAAGGTAAATAACTAACTGTTGAAGAGAAATCGAAAATTAGAACCTATGAGGAGTTGAAGCTGTCAATAAGTGCAATAGCCAAATAGCGTGTGTTGCTGTGGGAGCCATTTCCTACTATGGAACGTACGAAGTATTTACATTTTTTAACATCAACATTGAAAGCAAACAATTACAAAAACGTACTTGAAAATGCTTTTCCCGCAGCCATTTCTTTGGACTACATGGGAAAACTGTACGATTCGCTTCCCAATCGAATCTATGAAGTCATTGTCAACAAGGGAAGATCGACACATTATTAAATTTATTAAAAAATGTTTGAATTACTTACAGCCATATTTATAAACTCATTATAGTGAGTACATAAGGCTATGCAACCCTTATAATGCCTCTAAACGCAAAATCGTTATTTATAAAACTTATGTGACGTTGAATAGAGGCATTAAAGGCTAAACGCGTTTGGAGGTTGAATAGTGCCTACATAAGGACATTTTAGTATTGAAGTGTCACATTCACTTTGATATCACATTGAATTATAAAGATTATAAAAAAAAAAAAAAAAATGCCTTTGACTTGATATTGAAACTAAAACTTTGTGTTATTTTTATTTATTGAAACAAAAATGTTATACAAATATATTAAAAACAAATTGAATTGAAAATTGTTTAGAATTAATTAGATAAATATACTTGTTCGTGATGTCTCCTCCACGCATCCTTCTTCATCCGGTGTGTTAGTGTTGTAATTATTATCTTGCATTATTGAATTGTATCCTCAAGAACTTGTCTGAGGAGTATTCCAGCTATAATGAAACGAATAACAATTTGATTTCCAATATTGTGCTAGAGATAATAACATACTTTATCTGATGAATCAAAGTTAATTGTTGGAATTCTTTTAGCTTTAGTAGTTTCGTTTTTGTTTATTAAATTCGATAGACAGACAAGATGTTTTTTTTTGTTTTTTGATAAACAGCTGAGTGTTATGAAGGCTAAATGTAATAGATTCTTACTTTTTGGTACTTTATTTGACACAAGCTCATTATAACTATGCAGGGTAGGCAAATGTTTTATAAATATGAATTTGCATAGTGGATGAATAAGTCCTTGTGCATTGCATAACTATTCACGCGTTTAGGGAATTCTAATAAATACGGCTGTTAGGCTCGTATTCACCGAGCGCTCCTAAACGGCTCTTAACTTTACGAGGCTCTTAACTTGAAATTTCTGTGGGGTATTCACCAACCACTCGCAAGTGTTTTTCGAAGTTCGAAAATGAGAGCCACTCTCTCTTGTTCAGTCATACCCAAACTGTGAAATGTTGTGGAATGTTGGTCTTGACAGCAAATGGATACTCTTCTACTTGGCATTGCTCACATGGATTCGAGTCAAATGCGTGCGTGGCACACGCACAAGCGAACAAACTTTCGAAGAGAGCGCTCGTAAGTTAGGAGTGGTCGGGACCACTCCTAACTTTTAAGAGCGCTCGTAGATCTTCACTAATATTGCTTGGTGAATAGGTTTAGAAGCTTCTTAAGTTATGAGCGCTCGGTGAATACCGGCCTTAGTGTTTAAGTTTAGAAATAATTTCATGGCTTAAAAGCCTAACAAACATAAAACAATAATATGTGCTAACCTGATGGTGACCTTATTTGAAATGTTATGTTTGGGTTATTTTAGAAAAAAAAATTATAAAAAAATTTTCAAACATGGAAAAACAACACATTTTGTTTTATTTTACTGAGAATTGAATCGTCCATAAGAAACAATAATTTGAAAATGGTGGCTCACTTAATTTCGCTAGAATCACTTACGCGAAGAGGTGTGCTAACCTGATGATGCGCAGTGTACGTACTTCATACGCAATGTTGTTCGCTTTCATTTGAGTTTCAAATGAAAATATTCTTATTATAAAATCATTACTCCTTGCCGAAAAACGATAAGAAACATCATTATTATAATATCTTGTTAAGTTGCTGACCAAATATGATACTTTTAATTTTTTTCGGAACCAATAAACTTATGCAAGTAAATTGAAGTATTTTTCGTAACTGTTTATTCTGCTTTTATTGACTGTATGATTATTATTTTATTACTTGCGATACAGGTAAGGGCAAGTTTTGCACTTGAAAATAAAAATCGAACTCGAGATTTTGATTAAAGTTGACATTACGATGATAGAAAATAAGAAAAAAGTGAGTCCGGCGATTCCGTCTGTCTGTATGTATGTATGTATGTCTGTATTCCTGTACCTCTATCTACAGCTTAAAATTTAAATTGAATTGCAGCCGTTATGCAAAATCTTATTCATCTCGAAAAGGGGTCTGACGATTTTGATAAAAAAAAATTAAGAATAGATACTATTATGAACATGAACCATAATTTGGTCGAAAAATTTTTTTCGAAAAAATCTTAGTAACGCTTACTGTCATAGAACGGTTTTTTTTATTTTCGACTTTCTCATTAACGGCTCTAAAGATTTTGACCAAAATGTTTGTACAGGAGCTCCTTTGAATTAAAAATAATATATAGATACAAATATTCGAAAAAATACATTTTGGGTTTTTGCAAAAAATTCCATTTTTTTTAAATCAATATCTTGAAAACATGTGAACGATTATTAGTTTTTGAACATATTTCCTAAAAAGTAAGGCGCAAAATTTTAAAGAGCTTAGTAATAAGGGACTATTATGACACTACCTAACAATTAAGTAGATTACTAACTCTTTCTTAATTTTTAATATTTTCTAACTGGTTTCGTGCTAAGGATATTTTTTTAATAAATTAGTACTGAAGACTCATAAAATAATGGCAGTTTATACAAGAAATATGTTTGTTTAATCCAAATAGTCATATTAAGTTAGCACAATACTAAACAAATAAAATAAGTATTCGATGATTTTAACTTTAATAAAAGGGTAGAGAAATATGATGGGGATATGTTTATATATTTGATTAAACTTTGCAAAATCATTGTTTTAACGAAGTTTGATATTAAAACAGCTTAAACATCGTACTAATTCAAAATTTATTTAATAATAGAAAAAAAATTTAGTTATTTATTTATTTATTTATTCAATCTTTAAGTATGATAACTTTATAAGACCATCATTACAAATTTAATTAACATGTACATATATAACTTAAATATAATATAATAAATAATTTAACATATAGGGGTCTGACATATAGATAAATAATTACAAAGAGTGTGTTTCATTAAAAAATATTATTAAAAAGCTCTGAAACTGATTTTTTGAACATACATATATCTATTTAATTGGAAATCGATTCGATCATATATTAAATTAAAAACTGAACAGGAATTAGATACTGGTTCAAATTTACCATAGTTAGTCCCATGGAAAGGAACATAAAAAAAAACCCTTTCACGAACAACTCTTAGCACAAAATTAATTAATTTTGCACACAAATTCGATTACTACGATGTAAGTCTTTATAAAAAAAATTATATATCTTTTGGGTTTGTAGAGATGTAATAAGTTTATTTATTATCACAAACGAATTTTTTATGAGTTGTGTAGACATTTATAGTTTTTTATACCTGTGTATGTATGTATATTTAAAAGTGAATTAAATAAAATTATTTGGTTAATTTTTTACTACGTTTCTACTACACTTTTTGTTTCCTAAACACTACACATTCATTCAGTTGGGGGGCACTGGGCCCCATTTACTTGCTAATTTGTAATAGCAATTTGTACACCACTGACCACTCACACATCTAAAACTATGAGCATATTTTTCCTAATGCAAACATCTTTCGCCAGCATCCTACAAAAAATTAATTGTCTAATTCAGAAACACAGAAATTATGAACGTCCAACGCGAGATCATCTTGTGAGCAGGCTTTAGTCATTCCCCGTATCGTTTCTATATGTGATTAATGAATAACGTTTCGTTACTCAGTTATGAATACATACGTTTCGCTAAAGTTCGCTTTCCGGTTCCAAGCTCCTGGAAATTGTTCAGCTTACGACCATCAGAGCACATATTCAGGTGGTTGGAATAGAAGTGTTTTTACACTTTGTTTTCTTGCTCAGCCTTGTTTCGCAAAACTTTATAAGCTGCATGCAGCGCTTCCACCCTGTATCCGATCTATCTGTTTTTTAAAATCTCTGAATTGAATTGGAAGATTTTCTAAACGGTTCTCAGTTATAAAATTGAAAATCAAAAAAATAAGGTTATATGACATGACAAAACTAAAGCAGATGATTATAACACAAGACCCGATCGTTTCTATAAATAAAGATAAGATCATAAAGGGGCACTAGATTCACACATTAATTCGGTCTGTAAAGAATTCCTAATAAAAGATTACTATCGCTACCAATAATCGATTTTTTCGAATTTTTATAAATATTTTTTTTTCTCAAAAACTGTTTCATTGATTTAAAAAAAAATTAAAAAAATTTCATATATGTACATACATTGTGAGAAAAAAAATTACCAAAAATGGTTATTTATGGTACAATTTTTTTCATTTTTGATTTTCTCAAAAACGGTTCAACCGATTTTGATAATTTTTCTTATGCTAAATCTCCCCATCAGTTTGGATAGTATTGTATATTCCAATTTAATTTTTTTTTTTATTTTTAAAAATATTTCAAAATTCTTTTTTGAAGACTCAATATTTCGGTATGCTCAATTTTTGTTTTAAACTTGACAGTTAAAATTTTTTTAATACAATCTACAAGATGTTAAAAACTAAATTTTATTTTATATAAAAATAGCGGTACCTACCATACAAATGTTGAAAAATCGTATTTTTTCGGAAACGGCATCAAGAATTATGATACAAATTTTTTTCTTTCAATTAATTTTTATAATCTATAATTAAATACAAATAATTTTGAAATTCAGATATTACTGACTGTACCTGCCATAGAACCATTTTTGAATTTCTTATTATGGGCATAACGGATTTCAATGATTTTTTTATAGAGAAGTTTCTGAAAAGTTCAAAAAACGTTGCGTTTCAAAACTTAAAAATAATATTTTTTTATTTAAAAAAATCATTTTTTTTGGGAAAATTCGATATCTAAAGAACGTGATTTGACGCTAGTTAAATTCGAAAGAAAGATGTTCAACATGGAGGAATTTAATATAGATTTATTTATCAATGAGATACAAAAGTTTCCAGGAACATGGAGTGTTGCTTCCGAGGCACAACATAACCTTTAAAAGGAAAGAGCTACCCGAGTATTTTGTGAACTCACCAAATTATTTACACTCATTCGAAAATACTTAAAAAAAAAACTTGTCAGAATTTTTGAATATTTGAAAATGATGTATAGAATATTCCGCGACACCGCTGCGGTACCGCACGTTAAAAGAACGCATGTGTGTACCGGGCCTAAGAAGTGTCATACTAATACCTTCATAATACGTTGTTTAAAATTTCACGCCAATACTTTTAGTTATGGTGAGTGAAAGTATCGGCATCATTGTGCTGTTAAGAGGTTCTTTCGTCCTTGTCTTTGGTTTCTTCTTCATTGATCATTTATGCGGCGACAATTGCATCATAATGAATAAGGAAGGTTTCCGAATCCAATCTCTTTGAGAAAGACTGAGCCAGAGTGTGTATAGACGGCGAAGACAGATCCACTGTGCTTCAGGCGCAATGCCTTTCGGAATAAAGAACGGTTTTTTGCAGTCGAGCTCCCGTGCAAATAAATGTTTTTCTTTTGCCACTATTGCACCTCTATTCCTATGTCTTATAAAAGACTATTCACATTAGAGCGACCAACGACCAACGAATAAATAAACAATTGCAATTCGCGACGACCAATTTATTTTCTCTATTGTGTGTTATAATAAGTAAAATAAATACAAACAAACAAAAAGAATGAATGAATGAATGTTTTATTGAGTCTTTAGGTATAATTTACAAAGTCGTTTCATCTTATTCTATCTTTAACATTGGTACAAAAGTGGCTGTAGCGTATGGCCTTCTTTAACAATTACTTTATTTAAGGTTAAGCCTCGTGGCATGTCAATTTTTATATAATAATATAGTTTTGTTCTGCTGGTGCTCAAGAGCGTTATACATTTGCGTGAAACGGAAGTTTCGTTGACTATATACATATTTACAGATTTAATATACTAATACTAACTTAAAAACTAAAAAAGCGCTGTGCGCTATATATCTTTTTTATTTTTGTATAAAATGTTAATAGTTCTTGTCTTTTTTGAGAATGAGAGCGAGAATGCTCTTTATGTTTGATTATACAATTAGTTCACTAGAGGAGTGAAAGTGAAAAAGATAGTCAGTTATGAGCGATGGCTCTATACTGCTTACTTGTATACATTTTAATGAGTGAGAAGAATATACGATTACACTAATATCACATGACAGAGATAATAAGTTGAGAGCGATGGCTCTTTACTTATACATATATAATATAAATATACGATTAGGACGTAAGAAAGGAAATACAGTCGACTCCCTCTAAGTCGAACTCCCTCTAAGTCGAAGTTCCCTCTAACTCGAACTTTTTAGCCGTATTTTTGCATTCCCCTCAATTTTCCATACAAAAACTATCCTCTAAGTCGAACTCCCTCTAAGTCGAAGTTCCCTCTAACTCGAACACATTCTCTTGATTATTGACCTATTTTCTTTCCCTCTAAGTCGAATTTTTTTCTTTTGCCGAAAAAAAAATATCTCAAATCGCAACTCGTTATTGTTTGTAATTCTTATTAAAAGCACACACTCGAGCTCTTTGATTCTCTATGTTGCTTCGCCTAAAAATCTCTTCCTAAAAAGATATTCATAAAAAAAATTGCAAGGCAATAAAAAAAGCATTTGTTGGTTGGATCCATTCCATTCCAACTTCAAAACATTTTGTGCTTTATTTGAAAGGAGTAAAACAACAGATCTCAGAGGTCGTCGGAAAAACTAAAGCTTCTGGTTATAGGGAAAAGCAAAAATCCTCGTTGTTTCAATAAAATTAAAACTTTGCCGGTGGACTATGTAGCAAAGCATCGTTCTTGGATGACATCAGACCTTTTCACAAGTTGGCTTTTGAAACTTGATTCTAAATTTGGAAGATCAAAGCGCAAAGTATTATTCATTATCGATAACTTCCCAGCTCACCCAAAACAAGTTAAGGATAAATTAAAGTTTATAAAGCTTGAGTATTTCCCCCCCAATATGACCTCAATAGTTCAGCCAATGGACATGGGCATAATACAAAATTTGAAAGTACACTATAATCGCCGTCTTCTCACCAGGATCTTAAGGGTTTGGGAAACCAAAAAAGAGCAATATAAAATATCACTTCTCGATTGTGTGCGCGAAATCCTATAGGCATGGGGACGTTACTCCATTGACAATTGAAAATTTTTTCAAAAAGGCCGAATTTAAGTCTGAGACGTGGGATGACGAAGATGATATTCCGCTTAACTTACTTAAATTGAAGTCGATGACGGCATCGTAGCCACTGAAATACCTGATAACGAGTCAATTTTGGAAGCAGATGCTGATGATATTAATGACGGTGAAAATGGAGCTGAAGAAGAAGATGAAGCTGAAATAATAGACTTTGAAATACCAGAGAAAAATTAAATTAAAAATGCAATTGGTACATTGCAATCTGCAATTGAAATGAAAGATGAAATTCAAAATTGCTTATTTAAGATAAAATCTTTTTTTTTAAAAGGCGATCACTGATGACACGGCGACTGTGATGTCTAAAATTACAATTTTTTTAAATAATTAAGTTGAAAATATATTTCTTTATAATACATAATTATAGATTAATGAGCGATAAAAGCAAGAAGCTTAGGTTTATTTATTTATTTTACTTGTTATTTAATTCAGTAAATCTTTTAAAAAAAACTCCCTCTAACTCGAATTTTTCTAAAACTCCCTCTAACTCGAACTAGTTTTGATATCCCGTGAAAGTTCGACTTAGAGGGAGTCGACTGTATATAAAATATTTTATATTTTATATTTTTTTTTTTTTTTTTATTTTTTTTGTGAAGGTTCGCTTCCTGCTGGGAGTGAGCCATTTGTCGGCTTCGTCGATTTTTGTGTTGTGTATTACACTGTTGCTTAATGCAGGGAGTTAGTGGGCTGCGTCAGGCTTCTTTTTTCTGTTTTTTTTTTTTTTTGTTGTCCACTTGTTAGGTTTATGCCTCATTTTGAGGTTCTACTTTTTGTTATCTCGCTGTGAAAAACTTATGGGCAATTTGGGTTAAAAAAGTTCTGTTTTTTCGATGTAATCACAGCACCATCCGGCGTTGAGTTTAATTTAGGATGTTTAGGAAGTTCGCTTTTAGTATTAGCGAATAAAATTTAGTCAAAAAAGACATTGTCGGTCCATCGAATTTAATAAACAAAAATAGAACTACCAAAAGCTAAAAGAATTCGAACAATCAACTTTGATTCATCAGATATGGTATGTCATTATCTCTAGCACAATACTGTTAATAAAATTGTTATTCGGTTTATCCTAGCTGAAAATACTCCTCAGACAACTTATTGAGGATAAAATTCAATAAGTTTTGTCACTAAAATTCTAAAACTAATATTTTTTGAAAATTTGGGAAAAGAAAATTTAAATAATCTAGTGATTTTTTAAGTTTTATTTTCTCAAATTTTCAAAAACTAGTATAGAGTTTTTTTGTTTCGTCTCTAAAATTTTAAGAATAACAGTTTTTGAAAATGATCGTTTCTAAAATTTTGAAAATTTGAGAAAATTAAACTAAAAAAATCTTTTTTTTAATCTAATTTTTTTAAGATTTCTTAAACTATTTTGATAGGTGGGACAAAAGTCCCAAAAAATTTCGTGTGAGACTAATGTATCATTTAAGTGGGATATAAGTGGGTCTCAAATTAGATTCTTATACCTCATCTATGTGTCCCAAAATTTCAATTTGGGAACTATGTCCCGGGGCGTTATTTCCGTGAGCCTTTCCGAACATGGTTATCTAACGTGGAGGCGGTATGAATTGGCCATCGAGACCTTGCGATTAGACCCTGTTAGAGTTCTTGTTGGATGGTCTATGCTAATAAACCACAAACCATTACTGCCTGTGGTGACCACACAAATATGTGAAAACCAAATACGGTGCAGCTTATAGATGAATCGAAGTAACCGTTCGCAGCGAAACAGTTACTCAACACATCGGACGATCGAACCATCTTCAGTATCATCCGATCATCTCAACAGTCAGTGGTCTACCAATAGTCATCAACATCACATCATTTAAACAAACAGTTAAAAATCAAATTAATTATAATTTAAACAAAATTATATTGTAATAAAACTAAGTTGTAGTTGCCTTTGATTTTTACATTGCTTGCGCCTATCGCCACATACGCGCCAGAGTTATGGAATATTGAACATTTTGGAAACGGGTCAGATAGCCAAACTCCCGGGGATATTTCTCACTCAAAGTTTGTTTTATACAAATTTAAAGACAGAAAACGCTTAATATAAAATGATGTATTTTGTAGTGATATGTGACATAAGTAATAGCATTTTAGGACTGGTTCATACTTATTTACACTTGGAAAGGAAAAGGAAAAGAAACGTGAAAATCATTCACTGGGAGTAGCATACTTGGCTGAACGTACAACTACAAGTAAGAGTAACGAAGATATCTTGGACCTTTTGAAATGAGGATCCAATAGAGACAGGAAACGACTCAGCTAGAGTGTCAAATAGTTATGGATCTAGAAGAATCTGAGGAAGACACATCTTAAAAGACATAGTTATTTGTGGGAACGTGCTGAGGTTGATGAAACTTGCATGCGGCAAACAAAAAATGTTAGCAAGGACATCAAAGTCGGCATAGAAAAAAAAGAAGAGTCGGTAGACAAGAAGCACAAAGATATCTGCCTGTCAACTGCGGATGAATCCTCGAAGGGCCGTTATCAAGATAGGGGATCTCAAACAGACAATGATGTAGACAGACGAGTATCAATGCCGGCAAAGAGATCAACTTCGAGCCCACTTGGAAAAAAGCAAAGCAAGAGAGCCAGAAAGTCTCCGATCAGCAATACATATCTCACGGTCACAGAAGGTGAAGACTAAGTAACTCTGACACCCAAGAAAAAATAGGCAAAACGTCGGCAGACGATACAGTTCGGAACTACGCACAAATTTTTAAAAATGGTGAAGCTTTGTAGGACAAAAAACCACCAAGAAAGTATACAATGCAATTTGAGGAACACAAAAAGTGGAAAAAAGAAAAACCAAAACGGAAACGGAAACGGAGATCAAAAAATGAAGCGATAATTATTAAACCAAATGAGGGAGCAAGCTTCCCCGATATACTCCGAGAAATTAGACAGAAGGTCAACGCTGAAGACAAAAGCGGGAGACCTGTGGCTGGAACTTGGACCAAAAGCCAAAAATCGATCTTAAGTTTTGTTATAATTGATCATGTATTAAATTTTAATATTATAAGAGTATGTAGTTACTTGGGCTTAAATGATCCATGAAATGGATGCAATTAATAAAAAACTAATTCATCCTATGTTACCCTAAGTTTCGCTGGCTTTTTTCGGCTTTTTCAGGGTTTTTTTTTTTGTTTTTATTTATTTCTCATGTGGAAAAAAACTGTTAATGGCGACAACAAACAGCATTCTACTGTATGGAAGCGAGATCTGGGCTAACGCACTAATCCAATAAAAGTACCGAAAGCAGATGGTATCGGTACAGAGACGCGGTGCCTTACGGATAACCAGCGCATACCACATAGTGTCGGAGCCAGCTGTTCTAATAGTCGGAGGTGTGACACCAATAGAATAGGTGAAGTGAACTATTACGTCACCCAGTTTCTTACCGGTCACGGTTACTTTAACTCCTACCTACATAAGATGGGTAAACCAAGAAGCCTTTTGATGACGTAAACCACACTGTCTTGAAGTGCAGCAGATGGGAATCCCTCCAACTAAGAAAATATCATCAATGATGAACAATGGATACTAATAAGCTCACATTTGACCCAAATCCTGAGAACTAAGAAACGGGAGGAGCCAGTGCAAGGAACGAGAGAACCCGCCTAGACCAGGACCAACTCGAAGTAATGCGAAAGTAGTCCTGAGAGGGAGATCATCGAGCCACTTTTAGAGGTTTAGCTGGTATGCCAAGGCTAAAACCATCCTTGGAGAACCCACCACACGGGGAGGTATGGTTACCTCCTTATGGTGTTTCAAGCATTCCTCCAAAAGTTTAAAAGTTTTTTTTTTTTTTTATAATCTACAAGCGCTCAAGGGATTATGATTACCCTTTAAATGTTTCAACGCAGCGCGGGCGTGAAGTTAGGGAAGAGAACGAAGGATAGGAAAGATGTGTGGCACAATGTTCAGAGACTGAAGGTGGTTGTCTCAGATTTTTATCTCCAGGGATGGCGGCTGAACTAATGTGGAGATATGCCGTGTCTTATTTTTATGTCCCTTATAATTCGCATTATTTTATTCGTTTATCATATTTGTTGGACATACTAGTTTTTACTCAATCACATGTTGTTAGTGTTATGCCTGAACAGCATGAAATGAGTAAACCAGCAACCCATTGATGACAACTTTTTAGAAGGTTTTAATGGAATTAAGACGACATAGACGATAGCGGGGATCGAACCTGTGCTTATGAGGTTGACAGGCGAGCACACAACCATCGCGCCACGGCCACCCTAAACAAAAAAATTGTTATTTTTATTGTTATTATAACTACTTACTTTTTAATTTCTCTAAAGGTTCGTGTAACACACTTGATGGAGTATGAGATGGAGCAATAGGTTGGTGGTGGTGATGATGGCCGAGTTCTTGTGAAGAGTGTTGAAGTTGACTTAAATTGACTCCACTTATGGGCATAAGCCCTGATATTGCTGCTGAAACACTAACTGTTGATGTTGAATCATGTAGGTTTTGATGATTATGCATATTATGACTTCCTATACTGGTGGAGTTACCGTTTACGCTATTGCTTCCTGAACTTGAATTTGTGTTTCCTGTATTGCCATTCATCGCTGTGTTTCCACTTCCAACTAGATCTTGAAGGCATAATCCAGCGGACTCGTTAATATTTTGTAAAACATGATTGCGTTCCATAGCTTGGTATCCTAAGACTTAGTTCTGTAAATAAAATAAAACAATTCATTAATATTCAAATACTACGATTAAATTTTGAAGTCTAACTATTATATACTACATTTATATTTTTCATAAACGACTTCGAATCAATGTATGCTTGCCGAATTATAAAAAAAATATTCGGAACAATGATTAAATTATTGAAATTCTTGAAAGAATTCAGGTCAATAAGAATGAGGATAATAAAAAAGAAAGAACAAGTAAACGTGAACTTCACATACATGTAGTATGGGTGCTGGATGATGCAACGATGGCTTTGCTGGTGAAGAGAGTCAGTCTTGTACTAACCACCGTGGACGTAGAATACCGTGGTCCTTAGAAGAATTTGTACTTTTTGAATATCTAAACGTTGTAATTTAAATAAATAGTTTAATAAATCTTTCATTTTTGGAGAAAAGATCCCACAAATGGGGGCTCAACCGGGATCCCTTTAAAAAAAAAAAACCATAATGTTTAATATTAAATTATTTATTTGCAAAAAAAAAAAAAATTAAAATGCTTGTTCTCCACTGTGCACATACGAAAAAAGCGAAACACATTGTCTCATAGTTTTTTATGGTCCGCACATCGACTCATAGTTTTATGTGAAACTGAAACTCAGTCAAGAAGAGAAAACGAAAATTAAAGCTAAAGCTAAACAAACAAAAAAAAAAAAACTAACATTTCTTTACTGGCTTTACGGTTTAAACGGGAGAACAAGAAACGAGAACGAATGATAAGAACAGTAACCAATGTGAGGTAATTTAGTTTTTTTGGGCAAAACGTTTCTTATTCTAAGCGCATCACGCATTCGTTGTTCTATTTTCAATCAAAGAAGTCGCTCATCAAAAAAAAAAAATAATATGAGTGCAAGACGAAGACGATATTTTCAGAGGAGCAGTGACTCCTTTAATCATAAAAATATCTGAGAAGTTCTAGAAACCGAATTGGACAATCAACCTACTCAAAATGTGCCAGTTAATATGTCAGATTTAGACGGCTTGGTTCGGAAATTTTCTGGAGACGAGGCATCGAATGTAAGCAAGTGGCTAGAAGAATTCGAAGGTTATGCTAACGCGTTTAATTGGAACTCTCTACAACGCAACGGTTCGTTTTTTGAAAGAAATCTCTGATTGGTGCTGCAAAGATTTACGTTGAATATGAAGCTAAACCGGTGACATATCAGCAGGTAAGAGGTGCTCTTACGGAAGAATTTAAAGAAAAGATATCTAGCTGTGACGTGCACAAAAAACTGCGTGAAACCAAGAAGAGCGCCAATGAATCGTGTCGCAAATATTTGTACAGAATGCTTGATATTGCTAGTCAAGCCAGCGTAGATGATATTTCCGTTTTTCATTATGTTATCGATTGCATTAAGGACGCTGCTGTTAATAAATTAATTCTATATGGTGCGCGAACGGTCACAGAGTTCAAAGAAAAACTCTTAACGTATGAACAAATAAAAAACGAAGGCTATACTTCGACAAAAAGTCGCGATAATAATCACCCGCCTTATTTAAGAAATGCTATAAAAGGCACGGTCTCACGTGGACGATATTGTTTTAATTGTGGCTCTCAAGAACATGAGTTCCATACATGTCCAGAAAAGGAAAAAGGTCCTAAGTGTTTTGGGTGCAACAATTTTGGGCATAAGCGGCCTGATTGCCCCAATAAAAAGAAAAGCACGGAAAATGTGTTACAAAAAACCGATATGGTCCGACAGGTAGCAGTAAACGGGTTTGTAGTTAGCGGTTTAATTGACACTGGTAGTAATGTTTGCATCATAAAAAGAAACCACGTGCAGACATTCGTCCTACCTACTATTCAAATGACTTTTCTTTATTATTATTTTCTCATTAGCAGGAATCGGAGCAAATGTGGCAATAAGTGGGATCTGCCGAGCTGATATCTGTATCGATGGCGCAAATTTCGAAGATGTGGAATTTTACATTGTTGATAGCAACCTTGTTAAACCAGACGTCATTATCAGTATGACACTTCTAAGTAAAGCTGTTCTGAAAATCGAACGTGGCACTTTAAGTATTTCGAAACCTGTTAAGCACATCGATAACATCAATTGTTTTTTTGCTGCAATAGACGATGATATATTTTGTGACGATAACTTACCCGATTTATCTCATTCACAGAGCAAAGAAGTCCGAAGTGCTGTAAGGGATATCATTGCCAACTATACTCCAGCTAAACCGAAGAAGTCTCCCACTACGATGAAGATTGTACCCATTAACGAAGAACCCGTTTACCGTCCGCCGCAAAGATTTCCACCGAAAGAAAGAGACATCATAGATCAACAAATTGAACAATGGATCCAAGATGGAGTTATTCAAAAGAGAGTGTGTCTGATTACGCAAGCCAAGACTTACTGGTGAAAAAAAGACGGAACGAACAGATTATGCGTAGATTACAGAGCAGTTAATGAAAAAATTCACAAGGTAAGATTCCCATTCCCAGTGGTCGAAGATGAGATAGATTGTTTGCAGACGTCGATGTTTTTCACGACACTGGATCTTGAAAATGGTTTTTTTCACGTTTCGGTAGAAGAAAATAGCACAAAATTTACAGCATTTGTCACTCAAAGTGGCCAATATGAATTGTTAAAGGTAACTTTTGGCCTGTGCAATTAGCCGAGTGTATTCCAAAAGTATATTTTATATATTTTTCGAGAACTACGAGTACTTAGGTTGGGAATCTTACGCATTTTTGTCGATGATATTGTCTAGGACAATCGAAGAAGCTCTAGAGCGATTAAACATGGTGCTTGTTGTGGCAGCAGAAAAAGGACTGCGGATTAAGTGGAAAAAGTGCCAGATTCTACAGCAAGATATTGAGTACCTTGGTCATCGAATTCGCAAGGGCACAGTTGCACCAGCAAGTGTAAAGATAAAGGCAGTTTTCAATTTTCCAGAGCCGAAAACTATAAAGCAATTGCAAAGCTTTTTGGGATTGGCTGGATACTTTCGCAAGTATATTCCCAACTTTGCGTTGCGAGCGAAGCCGATGACAGAGTTGGTTAAAGAGGGTAGAAAACTTCATTTAGACGAGTCCGCAAAGGCAGCTTTACAAGATTTAAAGAACGCGCTTTCCACGAAACCAGTGTTGAAGATATTTAAGTATGGCATCACCACCGAATTACATACTGATGCTAGTATGGTAGGTTACGGTGCGGTGTTGTTACAACGAAGTGACGAAGATAACGAGCTACATCCAGTCTACTATATGAGCAAAGCTACGACCGATCCCGAAAAAAAGTACACCAGTTACGAGTTGGAGGTATTGGCGGTGATTCAAACCATAAAAAAGTTTCGAATCTATCTGATTGGGCAACGCTTTAAGAACGTGACTGATTGCAAGGCCTTCGAGAGCACTATGAAGAAGAAGGATCTGGCAACGAGGGTAGCCAGATGGGCGCTTCTACTTGAGGAATACGATTTTTGGATGGAACACCGAGCAGGAAGAGGTGGTGCATAAGATGGAGGTCATAGCCGAAACGTTTGTCACTGATAGAGGTAAGGGTTTTGTCTCAAACAATTTCCAAAATTATTGCAAGGATCACGATTTCAAGATCCATGCTGTTACGGTTGGTGTGCCCCGCGGAAACGGTCAAGTTGAGCGACTGCATTCAACTGTCATTTCATCCTTGACAAAATTTTCCATGGATGATCCTAAAAAATGTTGTATCAGCATACGAAAAATCTGCAGAGAATTCTGAGCTCAACATATCACCGATCGATCAAAACGACACCATTTCAATTAATGATTGAAACTGAGATGAATGCAGGTAACGATGTAACGTTAATGAAAATTATTGATGAAGAATTTCAGAGACAATATGACGAGGCGAGGCTTGAGCAAAGAAACCAGGCAAAAGAAGCGATAGCTAGTATTCAAGCCAAAAATTCAAAGCAGTTCAATAAGAGACGTAAACGAGCAAAGACGTATTCTGTGGGTGATCTGGTGGCCATCGAAAGAGTGCAGTTCGGTAGTGGCCTCAAAATCAAACCGAAATTTTTTGGGCCATACCGCATCACAGCAATCAAAGGATTTGACAGATACGACGTTCTGAACGAAGGTGTACATGATGGACCAAAATCAACTAACACAAGTGCCGACAAAATGAAACCGTGGATAGATAACGAAACCGAAGTAGAAGATGACGATTAATTTTTTTCGAATGATAACAACCAATCTGAGGCAGATTTGGAATTGGATGACCGAGTGTACTATGGGTGCTGAATGATTCAACGATGCCTATACTGGTGAAGAGAGTCAGTCTTGTACCAACCACCGTGGACGTAGAATACCGTGGTCCGTGGAAGAATTTGTACTTTTTGAATATCTAAACGTTGTAATTTAAATAAATAGTTTAATAAATCTTTAATTTTTTAAGAAAAGATCCCACATACATATATGAAGTCATGGTTTCTTGGTATATGACACCCCGTCATATGACCTGGCGTTCTCCTGCACGTCACTAGATATAGAATTTTTGCTAATTACTTTTACATAGATATGATTTCATTTCATATAGATTAACGCTAAAATGGCAAATTCAGGACGGAAGTAACACTAAGTGATGTCAAAATTACTATCTCTTGCCTTTTACTTAAAAATTGAATTTCTGTAGCTTTCTAAGGAAAAGGTTCAGATGTACATATATCGTGCAATTCAAATTGTTTAGTTACAGTTTATATTTCAACACAATTTGCGATAAATATGCTTTGTTTAATTTCTTTGACATTTCAAGTTTATTGCACATTGGAAATGCTTACGTACAATTATTAAAGTTATTAACACACTCCCATATAGTCGGTATTTACATATACTCGTAAATTTTGATAGTCATGTCTTAGAAGATTTTTTATTAAGATATTGGAGTTTCCATTTATTTATATAATTTTCATCGTTTTTTTTCTTATGAAAACTGAATTTCTTGAAATAACAGTATCGGTTTGCCTTAAGACTAATTCTTCACGATTAATATTCGAAACTGGTATCAATTTATATTGAGTAAATTCGTTTTTACTAAAAAAGGGAACTAAAAGAATGAAGAATAACTTTGTTTTCAAGGTAACAATTAATCTGACGAAGTTTGTAATAGTCGATGTTAATTAAATCTATTTCTCTATTTGTTAAAAAAGATCTTATCATAAATTCCTAGGTCTGCCAATATTAATATACATATTTACCTTACCCTTATAGATTGCTTAGGTTAACCTATGTATATTTACATTTTTAATTAATTTTAATTTATAAATAAATCTGATTCGAATCTATGGTTTCCGTGATAATTGTTAGATATTCCTGCATTTTAAGATTTATTTCAATTTGACAATTAAGGTTCGTAATAGCAGTGTAAATATATTCTTACTTAAAACGTTTAATGTTTCTCGAAATCCTAAATGAATAAACCTTATTTTTTGTCTAATGAAGCAACATTGTCTAGGCATGTTCGGTCGTTCCTTGAACTGGTTCCTCTCGTTTTTTAGCATTCATTTTATTCATTCTCAAGCATCTTTTGGATTACATTAATCTGCTGGTTTCAAAAGTAATTCGGTTTAAGTCAAGGCGGAGGGAAACCCATCTGCTGCACTCGTGGTAGACGTCATAGCCTTATCCCAAAATACTTCACTGCGGCGCTACTTGTAATCACTTCGGTCCCGATTCGGAAATCGATTTGAGTGGAAATTCTCTTTTTTGTCAAGAGGACTATCTAAGTAATATCTGTTGCCAGGCTGAGACCATGCATGACCTGGTTCAGCTTACTTTGCGAGCTTTCGGTGTCCTTACCGTACAGTACTATGCGGAGAATGTCATCGTAGAAGATGTTCCAGAGGTCTGGTCATGAGATTGATCCCTGTGCTGCTCCAAATGTTATTTTCTTTCTTCTTAGGCTTCGTAGATCAACTCTCTATCGCTGAGATAGTCCTTCACCATCCGCAAGAGATATACTGCCCAACAACACCACTGTCTCTCAAAGATATCTTGAAAATTTGTTTTCCAAGTGTTTTCAACTCTTTAAGCAATCTAAAAGAGGTCAATCAAAAGGGCCTAAAAGGCCATAAAGACCAAAAATAACGGTATCTGCTATTCAAAATTTTAAAAAATATTTTTTTTTTAATTTAAAAATTTCATTTAGTTAAAGCTAGGTAATTATTTAGGTAATTTTTTTTTTGTTTTTCATTTTCTATAAAACGGTATCACCGATTTTGATAGTTTTTTTTTTTTATACTAAAGTTCCCCAAAAATTTGAATAGTATTGTGTATTCAAATTTTCATTAAAAAAAAAATCAAATCAACATTTGAAAACCCCATGCTAGATTTTTTTATATAACAAATTTCCTTAAAATTTTTCAAGAACAAAATTCGGGATGCCAATTTTAAGTATTTTGTACTATAGAATTTTGGAAATAATTTCAAAAAATAATTGTTTAAACGTTTTAAAGATATTGATTTTTCAAAAAGAACTTGGATTTTTTTTTTTTTCAAAAAAAAAACCAAAAACTCTTTTTTCGAATAGATTGGATATAGGCTTGAAGAAAAATCAAAATCTTTTAATTTTCCATGCTCAGGCTGTCGCTTTTAGTTCTTCTGAAGGAATTCCGTCGGGGCCGGGGGCTTTTCTGTTTTGTAGCAACTGTACAGCTATGCTTAACTCTTCTTCACTAAAAGCTGAAACTTCCTGTCGTTGGACCAGTGTGATATCGGGTAACCTGATACCTGGCAGGATGAGTTGGAAAGAGTTTGTCCACAATGCGCTCCATCTTCTCTTCGTTCAGCACAAGGGGTGCCATCTGAGCCCCGAGTTTTCGATTTACTTACTTTTTCTTTATGTTACATTCAAGGTGAGTTGGACACAATCGAATTATCTCAATAAAATGCTGTTTTAGATCAAAGATGATTGAAATAATAAAAAAAAAATATATAATTTTTAATGAGAGCTAGGTATGTAAGGCAGTCCCTTACTCTATGAAAATGTATCAGTTTATTCAGGCTATTTAAATGATATCTAAATACATATTGCTGAAGGAGTTACATAAAACCTATTAAAAAAATATTTCTATATTTTTGTACACACACAAAGGTATTGTTATCATAAAACCACCACAAAATTTGTGATACTGCCTTTCAGTTTAAGTCGACAAGGGGTTTTTAAAGTAATTTGTAGAAAAATCGATTATTTCTGTTTCACCTTTAATAAAATGTAACCTATATCGCTTATACCAATCATGCCAAAAGAAAGAATACCTATATCGACCATCAGGTTAGATTTAGAAATAAACATTTCACGATAGACGAAGTGCATAGAATAACGGATGTTGTAAAAAATAAAATGCATGACTGGATCGCACGAACTTGCTCTTATGTAAAAGTACTTTGGAATTTAAAACACATTTTATAATATAAAACATGGATTTAATGAAATAAAAATGTTCAAATGCATGGAATTGCCGTCATATTTACGGAAAAGTATGAATTTACGTAAATAAAGTGTAAAAATCGTTTTATTAAAGTAATTTTTTATATAACAAATTTCTTTAAATTTTTTCCAGATCAAAATTGGGATGCCAATTTTAAGTGCTTAGTAATATAGATTTTAGGAAATAATTTAAAAAAATAATCGTTCACACGTTTTCAAGATATGTATATTGATTTTCAAAAAATAAATTGGATTTTTTTTTTTTTCAAAAAAACAAAACCAATTTTTTTTGGAATATTTTTATATACAATATTATTTTAATCTGGTGAAAATGCTTGGTTAAAATCGTTAGAGCCGTTAATGAGAAAGTCGAAAATCAAAAAAAATTTTCTATGACAGGTGCCATTAAAAACATTTAGCCCCAAAATTGGTTTTTACCAAAATGTAGTGCATATCCATAATATCTAACTCAATTTTTTTATCAAAATCGTTAGAGCAGTTTTTGAGATAAATAAGATTTTGCAATACAGTTGTATGGGGGGTTCCGTTAATTTTGGAGCTAAGAACAAACTTTCAAGTTCACCTCTAGGAAATCACCGAAGACCCTTAACTACCGGGATTATTTAATATATATTTACATGATATGCCGTTTTGCAACTCAGATTCTGATCCTGAAGCACTTTTGTACGCAGACGACACAAAACTTTTCGCCGCTGCCGTAAGGCCAAACAAGGAATTAGAAAAATTACAAATCGCGTTACCTAGTTTACTGTCGTATTTAAAGTCCTGGGGCTTAAAAATTAAAGCTGAAAAATGTGGGCTAACGTGTTTCAGAAACTCCTATGGAAAAGGGCACCGAAAAGCTGTTAAGGAAAGCAAGGGGTTATCCTTGTGCATTGAAAATAAGATAGTTCCATTAAAAACAGAAACAAAGTACTTAGCGATTCACTACCAAAATAAATTCAAATTTAGCAAACATGCGCGGAATGTATTAAATAAAGCGAAAATGGCCACTGCTATTTTAAAAAAATTACTTTCGTCAAAGGATTTATCCCAAAAAACAAAAATTCTCATATATAAGACACTGATAAGACCCATAATCTCGTATGGTTTTAGTACCTGGTTCACTATTTCTCCAACAGCAGCAAAAGAATTAGGAAAGTTCGAAAGAACAATCTTACGATTTTGTAATGGAAAGTATCGTAGACCTAATAAAAAATGGTTTTCTAACTATACATTGTATAATTTAACAAAGGTTAAACCCTTAATGATCTATATGACAACTTTATTAAAAACCAGGCTAGAATCTACTGCTAACCACCCCAATCCACTTGTCAAAGAGTTATGGGATACAAATATTACTAGCGAAAGCTCATACCTTGAGTATTATCAATCGCCATTCGATCTTTTGCATAATAGATCCCGAAATTTAATAGAACCTCAGTTGAATGATACACTGACTTTACCTTTTCATGAGAAAGCCTCATTGAATGTCCATAGAGGATAACATAAATAATATAGAACATAGTTGACAGTCTTTGAACAATAGTTAATTAAGTCATATTACTAATTTAATATTATTTATCCTAGTTTGTATAAATCATAAGTTTCTTGTTCCAATATATTAAATTATATCTCGAATTAAGCAACTACTTTTCTTAAATTTATATCAAACTCTAAAAAAAAACCTCGATTGAAAAAAAAAAAAAAAATCTTTTATAAATATATATGCATATGAAATGCATCTTTTGTTATTTTATTTTAGTTTTAAGTTCTAGTCAATATTAGTTTTAAGTTTCGCCTTTAAGAGCCAATATGTGAACGTGTGTCGGGAGCAAGCATACGAAATTTATAATAGAGAAACACTTTTTGTTAAAAAAAAGAAAATTTATACTCTTCTTTTATTCAATACTTTTGTAAGCCAGACATAATTAATAAAGTCGGCAGCAATAAACAAGAAAACGTTGTAATCAAAACTAAATTTGTGAATTTAAGTCTCAATAAAGAAAACTGAACTGAACTGACTGGTTTAGGCTGTAGGGAGAGGTACAGACGCACTGAAACATGTTTTTTGTATACTAAATTTTCCTTAAAACTTTTATAAAAAAAATTTATATGCAAGTTGTTAGTATTCAATAAAGTACATTTTAAAACGTAATTTAAAAATTTATTCGTGTATCCGTTTTCAAGATATTGAATATTCAAAAAAAAATTTTAATATTTTTTTAAAAATCCAAAGACTATTTTTCCGAAAAAAATTTTAGATAATATTTTTTAAAATTCAAAGGAGCTCCTGCACAAAAACTTTAGTTAAAATCGTTAGAGCCGTTGATGAGAAATTCGAAAATCAAAAAACCGTTATATGACAGGTACCGTTAAAAACGTTTCCCCCCCCCCAAAATTTTTTTTTACCAAAATGTAGTCCATCTCAATAATGTCACACATAATTCTTTTCATCAAAATCGTTACAGCCGTTTTCGAGATAAATAAGATTATGCATTACGGATATATGGGGGTATTGTTAGTTTTAGAGCTAAAAAAAAATCAATTTCTCCTCTAGGGAATCACCGAAGACCCTTAAGTACCGAGTTTGAAGAAAATAGGTCCAGTGGCTTAGGCTCTAGATCGAGATATAGACAGACAGACGGAATTATCGGAATCACTTTATTCGTCTTCGCTATCATCGTAATGTCAACTTTGATCAAAATGATTTTTTTTTTCCAAATGCAGATTTTGCCCTATAGTGTCTTTATCGCAAGTAAAAAGCACTTGAAGAAAAACAAGTATGTTGCTCAAGCCTTTGATAAGGTTTGGCATTTGGGACTTTAGTACAAACTGCATAGTGACCTTCCTAGACAGTACTACAAAATACTGAAATTCTAGGTTACGAACCGACTCTTTAGAGTATGGTACGATCAAAATTACTCGGAACTAAAGAAAATTGAAGCCGGTATGGGACAGTTCTAAAAGTTAAAACTGCATCCAAGGATTTTACATAGATTGGTTCTGATCCTGGTGGTTTTGGAGCCTTAAGAGTCCCATACTACTTCGTACCGAAAATTACCAACTGTCTTTTTCAGATTTCCACCATTAAAAGCAGACAAAAAAAACATAATAATTGGTGTATTTTTTTTAGTAAATGTCTACGTAGCACAGCAAAATTATTGTACAAGCTATTGTAAGATTTTACTGCACTGCACAGTCCCCTACAACAAAAACACACCTTGTATTTGTTGCTTACAAAACGAAATTTTCTATATCCAAGCATAATTTTTCAAAGTTTTCTTAAAATAAATATTAAAAATAGTTATTGCGAAGTAGAATCCTAAGGATCAAGAATTTACTTGTCCTGCGTTCGAGAACCCTCTGCCCAAAACAAATCCAAAGTTCCCTTCCCGGAACTGCACTAATAAAATTCCATAACGGTTTCTAATGCTACTTTATATGTATACACTGCGAAACAAAGTCCGAAATTTCATTGAGCCAAATAACTCTAAATATAACAAATATTGGAATTGAGCGTCGAAATAAACTCATTTACAAAAATTAACGTTTTAAAATTTTGCTTTACTAAAAAGCCAAGTTCGAAACTATTAAATTAGCTCAATAAAATGTAATTTTATATTTTATAATATTTTATAGATTAGTTCATTCGAACAAAGATGATTGACATAATAAAACGAATTTTATGTTCATATTGAGCCTGATTAATTTTTTTGACTAAAATAAAATTATCAAAGGCTTTACTTTTTGTATCCAAATATTTACTGATTTTTATTGTTAGGCATCTTAAAATTATAATTTTTACTAAGAGCTGATTATGTATAGCTGCCCCTGACTATATGAAAATGGGTCAATTTACTCAGTCTATTTGAATAATATCTAAATATGGCGGAAGATAGGTGCAAACACGTATTAATAAAACAAATTCTATATTTTTGTACACAAAGGTTAATCTTTATAACCCATTGTAATCATAAAACCACCGCAAACATGTGAAATTGCCTATCAGTTTAAAGTAAACTTTTTTATCTCTTCAACATGACTACAAAATATTTGATTTTTGTATTTATTAATTCTTATCTTGGATATGTAGGTATGGCTCGGAGTACTTTTCAACAGACTTGGCACTGGTATTTTTCAGATTAACATGTGCTCATAGGTATTATAAACTGAAAAATAACACCGTTACACCAGTTTCACTTTGTCAAATAAATTTGAAAGAACACGTTATAAAATACTGCTTTGTTAAGTAGCTGAAAATATCCTACATCTACACGTTAAAATAAAAATGGAAAATGTGTATATTGATAAACTTCGTTTTTTTTTATTTACTTATTTATGATTCTAAAAAAACTTGCATTATTAAATTTGGATATGATTGTGAGAATAGTATGTTCATCCACAAAATTAAACCTAAACCTAAATCTTAGTAATTTTTATTATAAATTACACCCCTATGAATGAAAAAAACAAATAATACTTAATTTTTTGTTTGCTATTCAATTCAGTCTGTTACTCGTAGCTGCAACCTAAACGACTGGATCGATTTTCCTGAAACTTGGTATCTGAAGGAAATTATAACTACCCGTTTTTTTCAATTTATATAGGACAAAAAAGGGTAACTACCATAAACAGTTATGTAGCCGATAAGGAATTATTTTGTTTCTTGGCAATCGGTTTTACACAGTCAATATATAATAATGCACTCGGCACTTTTGAGTAACATACTCAAACGACATTTTGTGCAAATAAAAATTAAATTAAAAAAAAGACCATTAACGGGTTTTTGGAACAAACGAAATTTCATTAATTTAAAATTCAATTTTAAATTTATTATTCCTTCTCAAATGTTTGATATGGAATATTTTATTATTTATTTTAATTCAGTCATGTCTATATTGAGAAAATCGAAAACCAAACAAAAAGGGATCAATTCAATGTCGTACAAATTACATTTTTAAAATTTTGTTTTAGATACCTAAACTGCAAGCCTCGGAGTGCAAATTTTAGTTAATATTGCTATTAAGATTTTTATTGGCGACATATGAGTGTCTTGTTAAGAATGGCCACAACTGGATGTGGTGATATTTCACTTCATATTATTTAAACATTAATCAATTATAAGATTGAAAAAGTCTTACAATTAGATAAAGTCATAGTTTGATCAAAATTACTTTTTAACTTCAATCTTTGAAACTTAAATTCTGACAAAGTCATATCAGTCAATATAGATTCTTACTTTAAGAAAATTGTTTGTTCTTGCACTTTCCAAAAAGTATAAATCTTACCAAAGCTGGGCCCTAACTCAAAAATGTTCTATTTGAACTCAAGCAGACATGGTTCTAAAAAAATTAAAAGTTTATTAATTAATTAAAACTTTAGTAATTTTTTTTGTTGCTTTTTGTTCTTGGTTTTTATAGGTTTGTTTGTTTTTGTATTTTGTAAGGTTTTTGTTTTTTTTTTGTTTTCTTACTGCTTCAACTCACTATTCTTGCTTCATTTATAAAAATTGTTCAAAATGTCCTCTTTCTGCACGTATGCAGACTGACTACGTTTAAAATACTTTTTTTTAAAGTTTTTTGGCCTTCCCGAGTTTCCTGTTAGAGCAGTAGAATCTTCTAGAAGACCCTGCAGTTCACTAGGCTAAGCATATTCTTTTTCCTTGAGACAACTCCAATAGAAAAAGTCTAACGAATTTAAGTCCGGTAATTGAGGTGGCCATGAAACTGCTCCACCACGCCAAATCCATCGTACATAAACCGTTTACCTTTGAAATACGTCCCGTATTAATCCTTGAGAATGATTACCTTCAAACCATACAGAACTTGAAACTACAACAGGATGCACACCAATCCGACTGTCGGAGATACCTCTGTCTTAGTTTTTGGGTTATTACGTTAATTGCACATCATTTTATCAGACATTCTCCACATTAGTTCGCAATAACCTAGTATTGAATTATGACACAAGATTTCACTTTTTACGCTCTCAAATCATTTTAGCCACTGCGCTTGTCAAAGCCCTTGTCAAATATGGGTAAGTTCTTTTGTGTAGAGCCCTATTAGATTTCCCGGCTTCACTTAATGACTGAAT
This sequence comes from Philhelius festivus, assembly GCA_963931855.1. NCBI lineage: Eukaryota > Metazoa > Arthropoda > Insecta > Diptera > Syrphidae > Philhelius > Philhelius festivus. The sequence goes on from OZ007555.1 coordinate 96,189,525, forward strand.
CCTGCACTAAAGAGCTTGGTCTTGAGCGTTCACGGGCTGATCTGCTCATTAAAAGTATTGGGAATTCTGTCTCAAAGATACGTCACATAATCACAACGTGCTAATACTCACAATTCAGTAAATTCACTGCAACAATTGACTTTTACGCCTTACCGCCGAAAGAAAACGGCAATCATCCTGATAGCTTCATCAGTGTCAATGAGTGGGACATCCGAGTAAAATTCACATTCTTATAGGAGCTGATATCTTTTTCAGTATCTTAAAACAGAACAAGTATCGTCTAGCTTCCGAGCTTCCTATCTGGCAGACTACGGGACTGGGGTGATTAGTCACTGGCAAAATGTAAGCGAAACCTCTGCACTGCAACGTTGCAACCACAGCACTTCCAAGTCTAGAAAAGACGCTTCAAACATTTTAAGAACCTTAAGATCACAAAAAGAATGTGGTAAACGTTTTCGGCAGTCCTTCTCACAAACAAGCGCCGGTCACTTCATTGTTCGGATTCCATTTTGACTCGAAATCTCACTCAATACTGCTACCAAAAGGTTGAAATCGTTGGAACGCAAGCTCATTTCCAATCTAGAACTACGGAAACCTAAGGCAGCATTTATTAGTGAATATATCGGTCCTAACCACATGAAGGATATTAAAATTATCCTAACCTCGAACTACTTCTTACCACTCCACTGAGAAGTCAAGCCAAATAGTTCATCCAAAAGGCTCCGAGTAGTCTTTGATGGTTCGACAAAAACTTCAACAAACCTCTCACTGAAGGACCTGCTTATGGTTGGACCGACCATCTCTGTCTTGCACGTCGACATCTCCTTGGCCAGCCGGAATATGTTGACATCCAATTCCATGCATTCTCACATAACAGTTAAGTCACATACCTATGTCACTTGGTCGTTTAGGCGAAGTAAATTGTGATTCTAATTATTAAATTATTTTATTTTTTATTTGTATCATATAAAATCACTCCATGCAGCTCCAAAGTCACTCTTGGGCAAAGTTCGTCAAAGATACTGGCCTCTTAATAAATTTAATATGGCGCGTCGAGAATTCAATAAAAGCCAGCGATGTTTTCGTGTCAAACCAAAATCTACTTAACAATTTACATATTATAGGCAATTTTTCCTCGGAACGGGTATCACCAGGAGGTTCGTTTCTTAATACTGGTGTATACCTTTTTTGCTCCACAACTAACGGTACCTGCCATAATTGAGTGTGCTATTATGGGATTAGACTACATTTTTGTCAAAAAAATTGGAAAAAAAGTTATTAACGGTAACTGTCATAGAACCGTTATTTTGATTTCTTACTTTCTCATTAACGAGTTTGACCAACATTTTTGTACAAGAGCTCCTTTGAATTTGAAAAAATATTATTAATAAAAACTTTCGAGAAAATAGTTTTGGATTTTTTAAAAATAATCGAAATTTTTTTTTCTTAAATTCTATATTTTGAAAACTGGTACTTGATTAAATTTTTAAAATATGCCCTTTAACGTACAGATACAGATATCATTAAATACTCACACTTTCCATTTAAATTTTCTTATACAAATTTTTAGGAAAATTTAGTACATACAAAACATGTTTCAGTATGTCTGTACCTTAACCTACAGCCTAAACCGCTCGGGGAATTTTCGTCAAACTCGGTACTTAAGGGTCTTCGGTAATTTTCTAGAGACAAATTGAAAATTTCTTAGCCTGCCATTCAGCCGTTATGCAAAATTTCATTGATCTCAAAAACGGTTCTAACGATTTTAATAAAAAAAAAAATTGGGTCTCCTACTATGGGTAGGGTATGGACTAAATTTTGGTCAAAAAAGTTTTAGGAAAAAATGTTATTTACGTCTGCAATATAACCGTTTTTTTATTATCGATTTTCTCATTAACGGATGCTCTAACGATTTTCACCAAAATTATTGTACAGGAGCTCCTTTGAAAAAATAATGTTTAACCTTCCTATACTCGCGTATTGGTCTCTCAGACCGACAAATCATTAATTCTTTGTTTTCTTGAAAAATATAATCCTTGCCCCCCTGAAGTTTTCAGTAGCTTCCTAAATATGTGTTCTCCATCGTTTAGCTGGGCGCAAGGGCAAGCGCATATGCCGAGTAGACGTGTTCCTTTTTTGTGAGTTTTCGGTCCCTCAGACCGACGCGAGAATAAGTCCAGATTGCTTCGATTTACGAAAATATGAAGATTGAATCTTTTTTTATACTTTTTTATAATACCTATTATATTTCTTTTCATATAATTATTAAGTTTTTTTTTTTTTTCTTAAAGAAAATATTTTTTTTTATTATTTTAGTTAAGGTCCAAAAAAAAATTGAATTTTTTGAGAGGTCAGTTTGAAAGGGTATTGCTTAAAAATAAAGTAATAATTCCTATATTTTTTTATTTGTTTTATTCAATTATATTATTTTCTTAAAAATAAATGGCAGAACTACTTATAGAGAATAGATATTCAAGAAAATACAGACGAAATAAAGTCTCGGTCTGAGAGACCGTGCGTGAGTATATGTGTGTTGTCAAAACGCGCGAGTATAGGAAGGTTAAATTTTTGGAGAAAACAATTTTGGATTTTTAAAAAATTATCATTTTTTTTAATTCAATATTTTATCCTTATTTGTATATAAATACTAAGAATTTCCAAAAGTAGACGTTCTAAAATTTGTTCGTAAAAATATTTTTTAAAAAATTTATATATGAAAGCTTATTGCTTTCTGAAAACCGCTACAACAATTTATAATTTTGCTCTAATTGCATAAACTAATAAAAATATGGCATCCTGTTTTCAACTCTAACTACTAAAGGATTTTTAATATCATTAAAAAAATGAATTGTATAGTAAATATTTCTCTAGTAACTTTCATTTTGAAACCATGACGAAACCAGGTGTGTTCAAGCTATAGGATTGTTCAAGTTACTGGATCAAGTTAAAAAATTGTTGTTTTTATTTAATAATGATTCATTTTAATGATTTTAAAACATAAATAATGATATTAGATATTAAAAATATTTTTAATTGAAACGTTTTTCGATTCCTAAATACGCACGTGTTCAAATGAAATTCAGAAATTCACCGATTATGAAGAATAAAACCTTATACGGAAATGCTAAAGAAATTTCCTGGGATTCCCCTTTACAAAAACCGTTTGCATTCTGTACCAACATCCCAGGTACCTTGCATAAATTCAAAAATTTAAGAAATTCAATATTAAACTTTGTTCAAGTTACAGAGTTCGTATAAATTTTACTTGTTCAACTTATAGAATACTTAGGGGGAAAAATTCAAGGTATAGAGTCTTAAAAATAGTCCGTTCAAGGTATAGAATGCGTAAAGGGAAAAAATATTTGTTCAAGTTATTGGAATGTTCAAGTTATCGTATGTTCAAGTTAACGAGAGTCTACTGATATATATATGTACTTTTCTGGGCGAAAAATTATTAGGTGTGAAGTTCTTTGGTTTTTTTTTTTTTTTGTTAAACGAGCAATGTTTGAAATTTTACACCATTGTTTTTGCCATCGTTCAAATTCTGGTTCTTGAGTTCTCCGAAAATCATTTCTATTCATTTCATTTTGGGGGCAAAAATCTTGTCGTTCGTTCGTTCGAAATATTACGATGGATGTTGCAATCTATACTCTCGATCATGTCTTATCACTCTGTGCTCAATGCTTGTCGTATTAGGAAATTATTTTCTTAATCCCAAAATAGAAAGCAGACTTTAATTTTCGAAATTAAAGCCAAATTGAACTATCCACCTAGTCAACCAATGTCTACGTCATTGGTGGAGAAACAATAACAAATATAATCTAATAATATTATAATCTAATAATATTATAATCTAATACAATTCTTTCCATACATTAATGTGAATTTTAGTGCATTGAACTACATAGGTTCGAATCTAACCTATTCAACCAAAAAAGTTATTCTCCCTGTACGAAAGTGACAAGTATTTCAAAAGTATTTCTTGTTTCTGATATAAGTCGTTCATATTCGGCAGGAAATTGTACGTTTTTTCTTGTTCTTTTAAAAAATTTTACAAAAAAGGATCTTATTTAAGCCGCTTTGAAAGGCATTTTTTTAAAGCCACTCATCAATAGATGAAGTTTTTAAATCTTGTTAAATGCCAAATTTAACCTTATTATTTTGAACGAACAGGAGTAAACGGTTCATAATTTTAATTAAAAAGTTGTATTTGCAAATGGAACACTTTTTATAAAATACGTTTAGGTCTTTTGATTTGATTTATGTCTATTTCCTCTCTTTTTTGTTTCCTTGTAACATGTTTGTTGGAATTATAATTGTTGTTTGTGAAATATTTAATTTGTGATTGCTATTGTAATTTGGTGAAAAAGGTTACATGCTTTAATATTTAAATCTAGTTTAAGCATATTAACATACCTTATTTTGTTATTCTTTTTAACGTGTCGTTGATTCTCGCGGAAGGAACTGATATATCAATTATCCCTTTTCTGAGCAAGTGAAATGAGTTATTAAATAAACACAAAACTAAATACTTTTTCAAGAATACGGATTGTACCTTACACAAAAAATTAAAAAAAAAAATATTTATATGATGAAGATATGTACATACCAATAATATATATTCAATACAATTAAAATGAAGGCCGCATGTACTTCCTTTATGTTCAAGAAAAATGTATTTATAAAAACATGAATGCGAATATGTAATAGACTGAAATTTTAAAATTAATGGCGCAAAATTTTAGTTGAATTAGTACGATGTTAAAGATGTTTAAGTGTGAAACTTGGTTAAAACGAAGATTTTGCCAATTTTATTCGAATATAGCATCATACTTTCTTTACTCTTTTATTTAAGTTAAAATCAACGAATACCTATTTTATTTTTTTAGTAAGTAATATGGCTCTTTGACATTTACAAACATCAAAACAGGTATGTTTAATTAGTTTTTTGCATAACCTGTATTACTTTAGGCGTTTTCAGAAACAATTTATTAAAAAAAAATTGTCTTAGCATGATACTAGTTAGAAAATATGTAAAATTAATAAAGAGTTAGTAATCTACTTAAAAGTTAGAAAATAGTTAAGTAGCATCATACTAATACCTTTATACTAAGCTGTTTAAAATGTTGTGCCAATTTTATTAAAGAAAAATGTTTATAGGCATTAAATTCATTTTTAATGGCTAAAACAATTCTTTTAGTAGTTGGAGATAAGAACAGAATGCCAAGTGATTTCTTATCCAAATATGAATCTATACAAGATAAAAAATTATAAATCGTTGTAGCGGTATCTTAAAAAATTTTTTCAATATAAAATTTGTACAACATTTTTAAGACAAAAACTTAATTTGCTTTCATTATTCTACAACCAAAATAAAAATAAAAATATTAATCAGTGTTTCAGATATTGAATTTTCAAACAAAAAATCAGACAAAATAAAATTTTAAACTAAAATATGAAATTTTTTAAAAATCCAAACAATATCAAATACACGATACCTTTCAAACTTTTAAAAATCTTTTATAACATTTATCAAAATCAGTTTCGCCGTTTTTTAGAAAATCAAAAAAATGGTTCTATGGAAACTACCATTAACAACCATTTTTCGGTTTTACTTAATGATTATTTTCATTTAAAAAAAAATGGTGGAAGTTTTCCAAAAAAAAAAAAAATATTTTCTGAAATTTTGAAAAAATTTACATATATGGCATATATTGTTATGGATGGTATTAAAAGAAAGGAAGAAACCGTATGGGGAGACAATCTTAAAACGCTATCTATACGAAGTTTAAAGACAATGGTGTAGGGAGACAAACTGACAGGATTGCGTAGCCCACTTTGTACGTCTTCCTCTTCCCTATCATTGTAATGTCAATTCTGATCAAAATCTCGCGTTAGATATTTTCTTGTCGCAAGCAAAAAACCGGTAAAGCTATTTGATATAATTAATTAAGTATACATTAAATTTATTAATTTTTTTTCTAAAAATGGTTTGGTATGCTAATATTAAATATTTAAAATATTTCAGGGAAAAATTAAGAAAAAAGTCATTCTCCCGTTTTTCAGATATTTTATTTTCAATAATATAAGCGAATATTATAGTATATATTATAATATGATTCCACCAACTTTAATGAAAAACACACCTATTCTTCGTAAGGCTCGGGATCAAACTAAATATTCTCTTCTTTACTTCGGTCCTTCTTATAAGATACTTATCCATATGTGTAAACGACTTACTACGAGTATAAATATAATATATATCTATATATATATATACAGTGGTGGAAAAAATAATAGAAACAAGCTTCTTTTATGCCGTTTTTTGAAAACAAAAAGTTTATTGGGAAGAAATTGGAAATTAAAAATACATACAATAAGTCTCTATAAAGTTTAAAATATACACAATATTAAATTTATTAATAAAAAGAAAAGTAGTAATGTGAAAAATTAAAATTAATTTTAACAGCCATTTTACCCTGGAAAAAATAATAGAAACAATATTATAATTGTGTTTTTCTTTTTGGTAAAGAGTAACTTAACAGTTAAATTGGTTCATATTCGTTTAGTACTTGGTCGTTGCACCTTTATTTTTAATGACGGCTTGACATCTCCGCCCCATGGAATGAACCAACTTAGCGCATGTCTCGGAAGGTATGGAATACCATACATTTTGTATTATAGACCACAGATCTTCCTTATTCTTGGCTCTGAAGTCTCCAATTTTCCTCTTAAGTATGCCCCACAGGTGTTCTATGGGATTAAGATCCGGGGACTGCGATGGCCACTCCATAACATTTATTTAATTTTTTTAAAGTATGCCTTAACCAATTTTGAGGAGTGCTTGGGGTCGTTATCTTGCATGAATTCCCATTTAATTGGCATGTTCTCTTCGGCAAATGGCAGCATAACTTCATTTATTATTCGTACGAAGTCAGTAGCACACATTTTGTCTTTTATCCAAAAAATTGGACCAACCCCAGATGTTGAGAAGCACCCCCAAAATCATGATATTTCCTCCACCATGTTTAACAGTCTTTTTTGTGTACCTTGGATCGAATTCTGCGTTCTTAGGTCGTCTGACATACATTTTGCCATCGGAATCAGATAAATTTATATTTGTTTCATCCGACCATAAAACGTTGTTCCAATTTGCTCGTTGGGCGTGTTTATTTGCAAAATTCATCCTCTGCAGAATATTTTTCATGCTCAAGAATGGTACTTTTCTGGGACTCCTTCCAGGAAGCCTTGCTTCCATTAGTCGGTTTCTTATTGTACGACTTGAAACAGTCGTATTTAGTTCAATTTTCAAGTCGTTTTTAACAACAAAAAGGCTTTTTTTACACAGTCGTACCAATATCTTATCAAACCGCTTTGAGGTCTTTCGTTTTCTGCCTCTTGTTTCTGGCTTTGGACTTGAATAGAGAGCTGTAAATATCATCTTTTTTGGAACAATTTAATGCTTGTGCTATTTCTTCCATAATTTTCCCATTTTTTCTGAAGTTTTTTATTAAATTGCGCTCAATAATAGTACAATGTACTCCACGACCCATTTTTATAAAATTTTAAATAACTGTTATATTTTTTTTTATTAAAACGACTGAAACACGTGCAAAACTAATAAACAACAATAAAACGTCTATTTCAATAAAAATAAAAAACGAAATTTAAGTCAAATTGAAAGTCAAAGTACCTTGTTTCTATTATTTTTTCCAGGCGAAATTATCACTTAGCTCATTTTTTTTACCGTTAAGTCCAAAGAAAGAGCTAATGACAACAAACGGCTGCACCATTTCAAAGTCATGTTAGGTGTTATTAATATATAAAAAATTAGAACCAAGGAAGACGTAATTGTATGTAGTTATTAATGGTTGATCATTATGTAAAGCTTTGTTTCTATTATTTTTTCCAACACTGTATATATATCGTATAAATATAATAGATATATATCTATATATAGAAATGACATTTATCTACTTTAGAGGGTGACTGGGGGGCGCCGTCGTTGATGCATCGTACAAAATATCAGCGGGTGACGGAGGTGAAACACGATGCGACGCTGCTCTGAAGCATTTATATTGTTTCTTTGACCTTTGTGACCATCAAAACTAATGGAGGCACTTTTGCAAAAAATGTTTTTGAACGTAACAAATGTATTCAATTAAAATTAAAGTGACCTCAACTCTTTTAATTGAATTTAATTCAATCACTCTACTTAAACAGAAATAATTTTATATAGGGTGATGGCACCAGTAGTCGGCCAGTTAACTTTTTTTTTATCTTTGATTAGCGAGTAGTCGGCCCTTTCAGTTTCAGTAGTCGGCCGCATAGGTATCTAGTAGTCGGCCTCTATTCGACAATTCATATTTTCATACTATTTGCAATAGTAAAAAGTATCTAAGAAGCATTTTAGCATTTAATAACTATCAAAACACAATTTTAATAGAACAGGAACATGTTCGGCAACAATGACCAGCACTCTTTAGTGATTGTTTCACAACACAAACCCACCTTTCCCAGAACACCCTCAACGCTGGAATTCTTCCTGGCTTCCTCTAACCTAGTGCACACTGTTCATGAATTATATGTGTACATTATTGCACAGTGACACGGACCATGAAGCTGTTCAACTATCGATCAATCTCAACCAACCCGTAAATCTTACAACAGAAGTTCCTGAGAATTTCAGACGGATGGATATTGATAGACTTCACAGGGACATCGAAGACATCTTAACTCTTATACCTTCAGACAGGAATCTTCTGGCTACCCAAATCGATGCATCGATTGTCAATTTTAACATGCCTTATCTGATGCCTTGAACAAGCAAAAACAGTCTAGAACGTCAAAGGATAGGTACCAGCACCTTCCCGAGTACTTTCAGAGTCTCTATGCTCACTGCCAGCTTCTAAGAAAACGAATCAATTAAAAAATCAAGTGACCACAACTCCAAGGCGAAACGCACCTTAAATTCAATCACTTCACTTAAACCGAAATAATTGTCATATCTTCATTGGTATAAGAAAACATCTCTAGCGGATCCATCAAAGTGAACTGAATACAATCAACAGAAACTTACAGATAGTTTGTAATGAGCTACCGCAAGTCAACATCATGTTCCGGAACTCTATTCAATACCACAATAATATCCAATACCAGAAAAGATTGCAAACCAGGACGTGATGCTTTTAAAATATCAATAGGATCAATAGGAAAACAGCCATAAATACAGGAAACCATCATCAGCAGTGATACTGAAGCTACCTCGGCCCAAGACAAGGTGGAAGCATTCGCCGACTACTTTGAAGGAAACTTCACTCCGTATCCACCTACTGACTCAACTTTCTTACAAGAAGTTGAGGCAACAGTTCAACAAACACTTCGACCGATCAATTTTAATATCATCAATCCAGCAAATGATTCCACCGATGTTCCAAATTTATCCAATCTAGAGAAGGTTGTCAAAATCATCGGCAATTCTAGGCCAAAAAAGTCTAATGGGCCAGATGGTGTCTCCTACTACATCCTGAAAAGGTTGCTCTTGCAATAATGACTTTCCTCACAACCAGTTTAAAAAGCTGCTTAAATTACAGTTACTTCTCCCAGAAGAGAAAAACAGCGAAGATTGTTCCAATTCAGAAGGAAGATGCTTCCAACCTAGTTTCCAAGTACAGGCTGATATCAATTCTCAACAACATTAGCAATTTACTGGAAGAAGTAGTCCTCCGAAGACTGAAGAAATTCTGCTGTGAAAATTCCATCATCCCTGATATGCAAATCGGCTTTCGAGAAAAACACTCAACCTTGGCTCGCACAATTTGCAGAAATGTGGTCCTGAGACTCCCTGACGGATCTACCATAGCGCCAAGAAATATACTGTTAATAACTTACAACTATTAATTCAAGTTTTTTGTCAAGAATTTAATAACACTAGTAAGTTATTTAAGTAAATCTTACATGTGTAATCCTATAGCCTTACATACAAATCATAATAGGCCGACCTAAGAATACTGGTTGTCTATAGTCGGCCACCCCTTCTCCCTTTACGTTAACAGGCGGCCGACTAATGAAACCATGCAATATTTGTTCAAAGTGTTTGTGGGAATTAAAAGAGAATACAATTTCCCTTCACTTTGCATACTCAGTTGAAAAAAAACTAAATATGAGTAGTTTTCAGTAGTCGGCCGGGGGGGGCCGAGCTAGGAAGAATCAAAAACAAAATGTCTTCTGAGGGCGGCCCCCCTTGTAGTTAATTACCAAAAAATATTTTTTAGGTTTTCTAGCGAAAATACTCAAATATAAACAATAAACAAACTAAAAATGATCCCATAGTGCACTTACCTTCAATACCTTGCCAATTAAACCTTTTTTAAAAAACTACTTCCACTATTTTTTTTTTGTCCGAAAAAGCATAAGAACACAACAAACGAAATCTCGTCGCAAACTCGCATTTTCTACAAGAAAACCAGCAGCTGCAATTGAATGAAATTTTGCACCCAGGAAGAAAAACAGTTAGCCTATTAGAAAATAATTTTTGCAAGGAAGTTGAACGAAGGCCTTTACTATTACGCTGTACTTTACGACGTAGTGGCCGACTACTGGAGATGGCCCACCTTAGGTGCCTATTCATTGACATAACAAATGTAGCTAACGAAATAAAATTAATTGTATGACCCGTGTGATTCTTTGAATTGATGTAACTTTTCAATGCTCAATACACTTTTTGTGCAAAATTGCTTCCGCTACAAATTTTCTAAAAAAAAATCGGTACAACAAACCGTTTTTGAGAAAAAGTCAATTTTCATTACCTTTGTCCTATCAAAAGCGATCGATTCGATAGGGAACTCTCTCAATTTTTGTATGTACATAGTCCCATTATGAGACAATGCTCATACCAAATTTCAGCCTAAAACTTCCTTTCTATGAATTTTTTGTTGTCTATTTAACTGGACTAGCTATAAACCAAACAAACAGAAAAACAAAACACAACCACTACACTCGCTTTTATTAGGCGAGAGCAAATATGTATATACATGTAGAGTATACAAAATACAGAACAATAGTTTCAGTTTCCACTATTTAAATACATACATACATACATACATTTATCTTGATAAATAAAATGCACGTGTGGGTCGGGTCGAACATATTTTCTCTTTTCTGCTGATGTGGTTATAATGTAAACAATTTTCTTTTGACTAACTTTTATATATAAATCAATTATGGAATTATATCCCACTCTCTTATACTACTAATGTACAACATGTTGGTGGCACTATAGTTTCATATTATTTATTCTAAATCCATAGCAAAATAAAATACTCAGTATAAATACATAAAAAATTGATAATAAAGTAATTTGATGTAATAAAATTTCTTTTATTTATTTATTTAATAGAGATCATCAATGAGGACACTAAGTCAAAATACAAAAAGTTGATATGAATATGTACCTACAAAATGTATATACAAAAATAACAACTTAAAACTATTTTTTAACTACAATATTTTTGAAATTTGATTGCCCTCCCTCAATCGATCCGACGCATTCAATATAGATAAAATAAGAAAAGTACGTAAAGGTATGTAGGTACTATACATACTCAATATAAATATTTGAAATAATCAACAACAACAATTCGATCAATTGCAAATAATATAATAACCATAATCTGTTTTTAAGTATTGACAAATATATTTTTTGAAAACATAAAACGGCTTTGAAATGTTTCTGATATGATCAGACAGATAGTTCCATTATGCAGTAGAACGACATAATGAACGCTTCATTATATTACTCGTAGTTCTGTGTGAGGCTCATTATATTGGTCGGGAGGAGTCGAAGTCTACTAAAAGTAATGCTATTGAAGATATATGAGGGAGTTTTACTTTTAATAACTTTAAAAAAAAACACCATCGAACGAAATTATAGAAAATTTTCAAAAGATAAGCCAAGAAACTTGAAAACAAATTCACTTATATGGTCATATCTTCTTTATTGAAAACATATCTCACAACGGAGTTAAAAAAAAACCTTTAATTTATTTCGTAAACTAATATTACAGCCATTATAAGCTCCATAGCCATATATATTAAGATTGGAAGCGAATTTGATAAGGTAGATAATAATTGTTCATTGAATAAGGCTTCCTTAGTGTAAATGTAATTCTTCTAATTTCGCTATTTATATGGTTCTCCCATGAAAGTTTGTCGTCTAAGTAAAACCCAAGCACCTTAACACTACTCTCGTATGGAATTTTTTTGCCGGCATGTTTATTGATTAAGAACCAAAATAGCTTCCAAAATGCTTTGAAATTTTCAGCATATAAAACCAAAAAAAAATTCCCTTGTCCAATTCAGCACCGTACCAACACACACTTATTAGGATCATATTGCTTAGAAGAATTCAGAATCTGGAAGTCATCAGCATATGGGTGTTTCTACAAACGATGGAATTTTCGGCGGCCCCAAAAATATTTTAAAATCCGTTCAATTGTTTAATCTGATTTTTTTTTATAAAATTAAATCTGATTCATATCTACCTGGCCAAACAATATTATTAGGGTGACCTTTTTTTAAATTGCTCGAAAAATTCTTCAAAGTGTCTGATTCTTAGTCCCCTGACGTGTCCACTTTGCGTTTTCGCAAAGAAAAATTATTGCCGTTCTCTTATTTCAGGTCTCATACTAGGATGAATCCCATTGACGTTACGCCAAATATTACTTACATCTTTACTACGAAATAGATAAATATTTTTTAGTAATTGATTTTATTAAAAAAAAACTTAATCAAACTTTGTCTCCGCATTTCATATCAGTCCCCTGGAATATTGAAAAAGTCAAAAAAATCAATAACTAGGATATCGATCGAATTTCCAGCTCTGGTAATTTGAAGTACCAATTCTCCTCACAATAAAATCGTGGTGCAACTCGATTCTGTTTCTTATGTTAGTATTGTGAAAAAGTCGTGGATTGTGCAAGAAGTCGTGGATTGTCCTTTCAGTATATCAGTCCTCTGGTGAGTTTTTACAAAACAAATTTGTATGTTGGTAGACATCTTTGTTAGCGGTATAGTATAGGTTTTTTAAGTAAAACCTTAAAATCTTTTTGCGCGAAAACCATTAAAAACCTCAGTCCCCTGGCTAATAAATGAACAAATTATATTTTAATCAAAAACCTGAGAAATTCTTGGTTATATTAAACTTCGAACTTCATTGCGAATATTTTTAAAAATAATATAATTTATTTTAAATTGATTCTAAATAAGAAAAAATTAATTATAATATATCATATTCTTTAAATAAAATGCTAAGGTATATGAATTAACAATGAATTTGTATGTTTATGCAGACAAATTAAATTTAATTTCTATATTTGAATGTGTACCCAAGAGAAAATACAGAAGAAAAAATAAAGATTTATTCAGTCCCTTTAAAAGAAACTCAGTCCCCTGAACATCCGTTTTCAAAAAATGTCCTTAAAATCGTCATTTTTTATTTTTTTTTTTTGACTGGCCGCTTATAACAATGCAAAGAGACATTCTGATGGTCAACTAGAACAACTCTTATGATTTTTTGCTTCCAAAAATGTCGTGCCAAATTTTGTAACATTTTATTCCATTGTTTGTAGAATCACGCATATATAATAAAATTCACGACTGAATCACACATACTCGTTCTTATGAAAAAGAACTTTGAAATTTGAAAATTATGTATACATAAATATAAAACATGGATTTAACGAGATAAAAGTATTCAGATACATAAAATTGCCGTCTGATTTCTAAAAAAGTATGAATTTATACAAACAAAGCTTAAAAATCGTGTTATTGTTAAATTAATTACTTATATAAGAAATTTCTTTAAAATCTTTCAAGAAAAAAGTTGGGATGTCAATTGTAAGAATTTAGTTATATATATCTTAGGAAATATTTTCAAAAAATAATCGTTCACAGCTTTTGAAGATAATGATTTTTCAAAAAAAAATGTAATTCTTTTTTTTAAAACCCCAACACATATTTTTGGAATATTTGTATGCAAAATATTATTTGAAATTTATAGCCTATATTTTTTCAATTTCAAAGGAGCTCCTGCATAAAAATTTTGGTTAAAGCCTTTGATGATTCCCTAGAGAGGAAATTTGTTTTTTACCTCCAAAACTAACAGTTCTCCCCATACAATCGTAATGCCAAATCTTATTTATTAATTATTAATTATATAAATTAGGTGTGCTATTATAAGCATTGACTATAATTTCGTCAACAAAAATTTTAGGAAAAAAGTGATATTAACGGTACCTGTCATAGAACCGTGCAATTGATTTTCGATTTTCTCATTAATGGCTCTTACGATTTCAACCAAAACCAACCAAAACTGTGGTAGTATCCACGAATCTATTCGTTTAATACACTAATTTTATTCGTAAAGAAGTAAATAATTTCTTTGAGTACATTGTACGAATTATTGTGTACATATAACTAATAACATTCGTTAATTTCTCGTACGAATGACTTCGTACCTAAATCTTTTAAATTCGTAGTAGATATTTCTAATATATTCATACTTTTTACTAAGTAAGACTAATGGCGCAAGATTTTAAACAGCCTATTATTAAGGTATTAGTATGATACTACTTAACAATTTGCTAACTTCATAGTAGTTTACTAACTCATTCTAAATTTTAAACATTTTCTTACTAGTATCTAACTAAAAGAATTTTCTTAATACATAAATTGCTTCTGAACATACCTAAGACAATGATATTTCGTGTAAAAAAGTAAGCACACGAACCTTTTTTGATGTTTGCAAATGTCAAAGAGTCATATGAAGCTAGGACGATACTAAAAAAATAAAGTAGGTATTCGATGATTATAACTTTAATAAAAGGGTAGAGAAAGTATGATGCTATATTCGATTAAAATTAGCAAATTCGTTGTTTTAACCTAGTATCATACTAAAACAGCTTTAGCATCGTACTAATTCAATGAAAATTTTGCGCAATTAAAATTTAAAAAAAATTCTTGTGTAACATACAAATAGAGGCGCAAAATTTTAAACAGCTTAGTATTAAGGTTAGTATGATACCAGTATTACTTAACAATTTGCTAACTTTAAAGTAGTTTACTAACTCATTCTTAATTTTAAACATTTTCCAACTAGTATCGTACTAAAGCAATTTTCTTAATAAATTGATTCTGAACACACCTAAAGTAATGGCAGTTCATGCAAAAAACTAATTAAACAGACCTGTTTTTATATTTGTAAATGTCAAAGAGTCATATGAAGTTCGCACGATACAAAAAAAATAAAATAGGTATTCGATGATTATAACTTTAATAAAAGGGTAGAGAAAGTATGATGCTATATTCGGTTACAAATTGCAAGATCGTTGTTTTAACTTAGTTTCATACTAAAACAGCTTTAACATCGTACTAATTCGACTAAAATTTTGCGCAAATCTTAGTTGATAGAATTCATTCGTAGATTGACCGTACGCATTATGCGTAGAATTTACTAATAGCCTTCGTACCTTTTAAATGTATTATTAACTTAAAACATACATGTATTATTAACTTAAAAAATACATTACCTTCTGTTATTATTTCTTACAATGGATATTTAAGGAAATTTCAGAGAACATATCTTATGGTAGTAAGTTCTACAATAATATTCGTGCAATATACGAATGGAGGTAAATATTACAATAATATTCGTACATTGTACCAATATACGTTTGTTTTTCTACGAATACCAATAAAATATTCGTAATTATGTTCTAATATACGTCCATTCTACGAATACTATTCGTGGCTGAAAACCACGCTTCAGTGAGATATGCCATCAAATCACCAGTGAAACGATTGCTGCGAAAACCGTTTTGTCGGTCATTCAGAAGCATCAAATGAGTTGTGAGTACTTATCTGAAGCGCTAGTTTAACGTGCTTCTCGTTGCAACCGATGATGAAATTAAAATATTTACGTTCTTGACAAATGACCACACATTTCTACTGCCTTTGGAACATTGTAAAAAAATTAGTTCTTATTATAACAGCGTTGCTTCTTTATCCATTTTCTGATTTTCCCTAGTTGGGTTAGCTTGAAAACTTAGTTCTCTCAACCTGATACTTTACTTACAGCTTATATCGAACCAAGGCTTTTTTCGGTTTTATACTTAATTCTGTTTGGAATTACGCATCTTAAGAAAAGTCGCTTCTGCATCAACGTCACAATCGATGAAACATAATGACCAGTTAAAGATTCGAAAAAAGTTATTCAGACCGTCCCAGTTGACTTTCCCGAATTTTCAAACGGTTATATTTTCTTTATATTTATTACTATATTGTAGGTACTTG
This sequence comes from Philhelius festivus, assembly GCA_963931855.1. Taxonomy (NCBI): domain Eukaryota; kingdom Metazoa; phylum Arthropoda; class Insecta; order Diptera; family Syrphidae; genus Philhelius; species Philhelius festivus. The sequence goes on from OZ007555.1 coordinate 96,205,875, forward strand.
TTAATAACATATTCTTTATTATAATTAACATAAATATGTATGTTATAACTAAACAATATTTGCTCTTAGGGATAGGACCTATCGGAACAATTTCATACAGCTAATCGCAAAAACAAAACATCATGAAGATGATGCAACGGATACCTATTTGGCAAATTTGAATAATGTTACCAAAAGTTGGAAAATTTTCACTACGAGGGCGTTTTTGGTGCTTCCCATTTGGGCATTTTTATTCCGGAATTAATTGCTTGTTAGACATAGACTTTTACTACCGGCCCTGTGATGGAGGCCATTATTTTGTTCGTATAATATCATTAATGCAACAAGAAGAAAAAGAGTGTAACTGATTAATTAAGTGCACCTAACAATAGATTTATAATAAGTTCTAGGTTCGCCTAGTGGTAGAAATCTGCAAAACTAAATCCGGGATATATTAATACGTGAAGTTATAACTTGTTGTACTTTTGCGATCATACGAAAAAGAGTTATACGAAAACATAAGGACACCAATTGGTACCTACGTTAACTATACTACATAATTATAACCAAAACCCTCTCAGAGGGTGCTATGTGCTACTCATCTGTAACTGTAACTTTCACACAAACGAAATGAGTGAGTTTTTTCTCCTACCTTGGAGCCATCAATAACTCAAACTTGCTCCGTTTTCTGCCCTATACATAATAAAAATAAAATAAAAAAAAGACAGTTGCGTTAAAATACGAAGACACATAAAATAAAATACACGACTGGGTCGCACGAACTTGCTCTTATGTAAAAGTGTAGTGTATCCACATGTGCACCGCCACTGCCATTTAAATAAACAAAAGAGTAACAAAATAAAATATGTGAAATGCATTCGAGTGGGTTAGTCATAACATGCTTTGTGATTATAAAGTTTGTATCTATATTCGATATTTTATATACTTTTAATTTTGGCTGTCTGGAACGTTCGTATTCTCGTGTTCCAAGCCGCTTTCGTTTCCCTCTTGTTCATTGTTTACTAATCGTATTCGGTGTCTCGTGTCTCTAAATGAGGTTTGTTGATGACCTTCACTGTTATTTCTTTGATAATTTTGGTTTCGATTATTGTTCCAATTATTTTGTCGGTTGAAATTATTAATTATTGTTTTGGTTATTGTATTGGGTTCGGGTTGTTGTGATGTTGCTGGTTCATGTTTCTTTTATATCTGTTGCGGTCATTTCCTTGATATCGATTGAAGTTTTGTGTGCCTGAGTTTTGGGGAGTTTGCCTAAATTGCATAATTATATTTGTATTAGATTTTTCTAGTTCTGTGGTCAGATTTGCAGCTTCTGTAAGTGTTTTTGGTTGAGATGCGAATATTGTCTGTTTGATGTTGTCGTTGAGGCCATTTTTAAAGATGTTAAGTGCATATATATCATTCATTTTTATTATTACTTCTTTTTGTTCTTTTGTAGCCTGGGCTCCTAGTTCTTTGATTTGTAGTTTATTTAGTTCGGTTATGTTGTTTAGTAGTTTATATTTAAATGAGGTTACAGAAAGATTTCTTTGATTAAAATTGGATAACGTATTTTGAACCTGTGGTATTGTTAAACTACTCTTATATCTTTCTTGTAGTAGTGTTTACTCGGTTACATTTTGTTACTCTTTTGTTTATTTAAATGGCAGTGGCGCTGCACATGTGGATACACTATAAAATATGTGAAATGCATTCGAGTGGGTTAGTCATAACATGCTTTTACCATTCCACTCGATTGCATTAATTGTCACTCAATAGTAATAAGATCCTAGTTTGTACATTGTAGCCAATAGAAAAAAAGAAGAATATTTGATTAAGAATATTAGTTGTAGAAGTAAGATAGAAGATAAGTATAACAGTTAAGAAAATAGTATTTAAGGAACGAATTAATGAAAAATAAAACAGAGTTTAGAATACATTAACTTAAGCAACATTGCTTTTATTTATTTTTGCTCTCACTTTCCTTACGGCGAGCCATCGCCTTAACAATATAGCGTGGTACGCTCAAATACCAACATAATAGAGGACTACGATAAACACCACAAAAGACTAAGATTTTCAAAAATTAATGTTATTAGAGAAAACGCACAAAATTCATTTTTATATGACTAAAACTCCTTTGGTAGTTGTTGGAGCTAAATACAGGATACCATGTGTGTTTTAAGCAGATATAAGTTTATGCAAGAACAAAACTGTAATTAGTTTTAGTGGTTTCTTAAAAAAATTAGCTTTTGTATACACATTTTTTAAAACATATTTAGGAAAAAATTTTGGTACGCATACTTAAACTTTATATTTTTGTTCGAATAAAAATTTAATTTACAAAAAAATATTGAGCCGTTTTTGAGATATCGAATTAAAAAAAAAATAAATTTTTTTTTTTCAAAAATTCAAAAAATATTTATTTAAGTCTTAAAATTCAATGTTTTCTTAAAGTTTTTAGAAGCTTTTCTAAAAGAAAAGATTAATCGAAACAAAAAAGAAAATATCAAAATTCTCGGAGCCATTTTTGACAAAAATCCGATTTTCGAAAACCATTTTTTAACATTTGTATGGTGGGTACCTTTATTTTTAGGTAAAACAAATTTTTCTCCTTAAATCTTATACAGATTATACAATATTAAAAAACTTTTATTTATCAAGCTTAAAAAATAAAATTCACGACTGGGTCCCACGAACGAATGTTATTAAAGAAAACGATTGTTACTATTAATAAGGATAACATGAATTTCTTAAATTCTTTTAGTAGTAAGAGATAAAAACAGAATGCTATGCAAATATGAATTTATGCAAGAACAAAAATTATAAGTCATTGTAGTGGTTCCTTAAAAAATAAGCTTTTATGCACAAAATTTTTTCGACATTTACAAGAAAATTGGTACGCCAACTTTAAGTTTTTGTTGTTGTACGAATGAGATTTAAATTTACAAAAAAAATATTAAGCCGTTCTTGAGATATCGAATTTTCCAAAAAAAAAATGACTTTTTTTTCCAAAAATTGAAAAAAATATTTTTTTTAAGTTTTGAAATTCAATGTTTTTTTAAACTTTTTAGGAGCTTCTTTATAAAAAAAATCATTAAAATGCGTTATGCGGATAATGAGAAATTCAAAATTCTAAAAAATCGTTGTATGGTAGGTACAGTTAGTAATATCTAGATTTCAATTTTTTTTATTAAATTATAGATCGTAAAAATAAATCAAAAGTAAAAAAATTTTAGCAAAATTCTCGGAACCGTTTTCGAGAAAAATACGATTTTCGAAAACCATTTTTTAACTTTTGTGTGGAAGGTACCGTTAGTTTTAGATAAAACAAAATGTTTTTCTCAAATCTTGTAGATTATGTTAAGAAACTTTTATTTGTCAAGTTTCCGGGGTTTTCGAAATATTGAGTTTCCAAAAATCCAAAAAATAAAAAATTGAAAATTTGAATAAGTAAAAATATTCAAACTTTGGAGGAGCCTTAGCATAAAAAAAATTATCTAAATCGGCTGTACCGTTTTCGAAAAAATCAAAAACAAAGAAAATGTACCCAGGGGGGCTACAAAAAAAAAACATTTTTTGGAAATTTTTTTTTCAACCATTACCTAGTTTTAACCCCTAAAACCCCCACCTGCGTTCGCCCCTTTAGTTTAGTTTCAGGAATTTACAAATGGAAAATCAATGTTTAGATATATTGCAAAGCAGTCAGAACATAAGCATAGTTGGCATTAGACTAAAAACAAGAGTTGGTTCAGAACGAACAATATAATGTTTTCGACTATAATTAAAATCAAAATGAAATATGGCTAAACGGATAAGCGAAAGATTCGTACAAGTAACATATTCCTACACCTCGTATAAACGTACGAGTGCACTTGTTCTTCTATAAATTGTTTTAAGTTAAAATCTACTTTCTTCGTTTTATTTTGTCTGTGGTAGTGGCAATGAAACAAAGTTACATCGATTTATTCCCAACGTTTCGCCAGGGAGCTATATCGAATCTCAAGTCCAACAAAACCGCTGGAGCTGACGGCCTTGCTGCCGAACTATTCAAAGCGGCAGGCGATGACTTGGTTGGGAGCTTGCACCAACTCATCTGCAAAATAGGGTCGGAAGAAAGCATGCCCGATGAATGGAATCTCAGCATTTTTTTGTCCGATCCTCAAGAAAGGAGACCCTTTGAACTACGCCAACTACAAAGGCATAAGTCTCCTGAACATCGCGTATAAGATTCTTTCTGCCCTATTATGTGAACGTCTGAAGCCTTTCGTCAACAACCTGATAGGTCCATATCAGTGCGGCTTTAGACCTGAAAAGTCCACCATCGATCAGATATTCACATTACGGCAGATCTTGGAAAAAACCCAGGAGGTACAAATCGACACCTACCAACTTTTCATCGATTTCAAAGCCGCGTACGATAGCATCTATAGAAGCGAACTAAATAGAGCAATGTCTAGTTTTGGCATTCCTGACAAACTTGTCCACTTGTGCAGGATGACGATGGAGAATGCACGCTGCTCCATCAAGGTCGGAAAAGATTTCACCGATGCATTTGATGTCAAAAAAGGTTTTAGACAAGGCGATGCTCTATCGTACGACTTGTTCAACATATTTCTTGAAAGAATAGTGCAAAACTCACGCGCCAACACAAGAGGCTAAATCTTTCAAAAGTCCGTCCAGTTACTTGGATACGCCGATGATATTGACATTATTGGAAGAACAAAGCGTGATGTCAGTGGCGCATTTGTGAGCATTGAGACGGAAGCGAAGAAGATCAGATAATGAAACCAGCGCTGAAATCAAACGGAGAATAACTCTTCCCAATCGCTGTTTCTTTGGACTAAGAAGGTAATTGAGTAGCAAAGTCCTCTCTCGAGCAACTAAAGTGTCCCTCTATAAAACTCTCATCATCCCGGTCCTTGTCTATGGAGCAGAGACATGGACTTTGTCGAAAGTTGATGAGAGCGCTTTAGGATGTTTCGAGAGGAAAATTCGTCGCGTGATCTTTGGTCCCGTCTGCATAGACGGGGAGTGGAGGAGAAGATATAACCACGAACAGCGAAACTGACCTAGTCAAACGAATCAAAGTCCAAAGACTGAGATAGCTAGGTCATGTAGAGCGAATGGACCCGAATGCTCCGGTCCGGAAAGTCTTCGAATCCAACCCCGAGGGACGGCGGCGCACACAAGTGGGAGAGGACCTCAACCAACTTGGTGTGCGAAACTGGAGACAGCTAGCTAGGGACCGAGCTAGCTGGAGAAGCTTGTTGGTTGAGGCCCTGGTCCAGCCCGGACTGTAGCGCCACCGTAAGTAAGTAAGTAAGTTTCGCCAGGGATTGTATCTCTTTTGAAGGGACCTTTACAACTCATTATAAAATAACAGAAGAAGTATGCTCTAATAAACAATAATAGTTTTTCTTTTTAATCATACATATTATAAGACATATTTAAAGTGTTAGTTATGTAACTCAAAGGTTCAGTAAATGAATAGAGGTTTTTTTTTTCAAATTATAAGTTTTTTTTTTTATTTTTTTGTTTGTTTTTCATTTATTTAAATTTTAAGAATTAAGTTTTTAATTCTACTTTTTATCAATCAATGACTTTATTAACTTACAAGGTGACGACTTTACTACCACTTACTAAGGATGATTAAAAAAGAAGAAATATGATAATAATCATAATTGATAGTAGCTTTGATGCTTGGTTTGCATAGCCGAAGAGGAGGTGAAACTTGACATAAATGTATGTTGCTGTGCCGAAATTGTGTATATCTCTCGTTGTCATATCTGTGTTATTCAAAGCCGGTGACAAAATGAAGCTGTGCTCATGTAACAGGAACAGTAGTGACGGTTTGTGTTGCCGTTCGGTTGAATTAACAAGAACATACATACTCACATGTATTACCGTAGATGTTGTCAATATGCTGCTCGTAACTACTGCTCGTTGAGAATACTGAATAAATTTCTTGAAATATATTAATACATATATTATCTAAGTATACGGGCTCCCACTAAATAGTATACAAAACCTATTTAATTAATTTTATACTTCTACTACTTTAAATACCTATACGAATAACAAATAATAGGCCCAGAACAGGCTAGAAACTAAATTCAACGAGGTTAAAATCTAAAGTTCACTTTGGTACATCAACATACGCTATTTTGTCTGGGAAACCTTTGTTAACGGTATTTTTAAAGTACATACATATACTGTGGGTAACTAAACAGAAAATGAGGGTGAGGTTTTTTAAAGTGACGAAGTTTCAAAATTCTGGGGAGTATGTAGTAGGTAAGTTCTAAGTTACGATCTTGTTAAACGCATTGGCGCAAAATTTTAATCATTTAAAACCTGCTCTAAATCAATTTTAGAATGGGAGTCGACTCTAAATATTGTGTATAAAACGAGTTAATTTTAAAGAACATAAACTATACTCGTCTAACTCGTCTGACTTTAACAGCAGCAAATAGCTAGTTTATCTTTTAAAAGTATACTTTATCTGGCAATGGTCATTTCATACCAAAGCAAATCGAAGTGTTTACTGATGTTTTATTCGATTTTTTAAGAGATGTGTTTTTCAAATAGACTGAATCACTGAATATTGGAAATTCGAAACAATGGTATACAAGAGCGGCGGGCGATGGACAAATAAATATGTACCTACAAATGTACATAATGTTATGTACGTATGTATATGCAATGCATGCCGTGACGAATATTGCCAAATGAATTTGCACCTTGCAACAATAAAATTGAGTTTTTATGCTGGGAATTTGCGATATACATATACTTCATTTCCATTTAAAATAATGTAAATAAGTTATAAATAATCAAAATCTGTACCGAGGTAGTATATAAAATGTACTTTTTTCGGCGAAAAATTATTTGGTTTGAAGTTGTCTGGTCTTTTTATTTTATTATTTTTGTTTGTAGTTGTGTTTGAGTTATGTATCTGTCAAATTAGGGGTTGTTCAACATAAATTCACTTAGTTGTAAAACGCACATAAGTTAGAAGAGTTGTCTAAAGTGTTTAAAATTATGAAAAAGTAAGACCAGGCCTCCAAGTTAAACAACTGTGTTAAGTAGAGCCGGTTTTATTGCTTAAACGAGAACTCATTAAATTTTGCGCCATTGAAATGAATGTTTGACAGTTCCTATGCAATGTGAATTTGCATCGATAGGAAAACGGAGGCAGCAATTTGTATAAGAGTGAAATGTAAAGTTGATAAAATGGCTAATGTCATTGCTGATCAGACATTGTCATTAATTTTAAGATACATTTTATAAATATAAAACAAGGATTTAATGAGATAATAATGTTCAAATGAATAAAATTGCCGTCTGATTTCTAGAAAAGTATGAATTTATGCAAACCGCTGATAAACATACACGCTGAACGTTGCACTTTGCTTAGATTATTGCGATTTGTCGCTTTGTCTAAGGCCGTCCGCCATACAGTCACCCCGTAAGTGAGTATAGGTCTAATGACCGCAATAAATAGCCAGTGAGTGATATGTGGAGACAAGCCGCACTTGTTCCCCATGGCTTTCTTACAAAAAAAGAGAGCTACTGTGGCTTTCCTTACACTTTCCTGTATATTAGGTTTCCAGCTTAACTTTTTGTCTAAAATAAGACCCAGGTATTTAGCTTCGTCTGAGAAAGTAAGTGGAACGCCTTTAATCGATGGAGGATCTAGTTGAGGAATTTTATATTTCCTTGTGAAGAGGACTAGTTCAGTCTTGTGGGGATTTACTCCTAGTCCACAGCGATCTGTCCATTTGAGTAGCTTATTGAGAGCTGTTTGGATGAGTTCTACTAGAATTTGAGGATGCTTTCCTGATACGGCAATGGCAATATCGTCAGCGTATGCAATCACTTTGAATCCCTCTTCTTCTAGGTCTATTAGCAGTTCATTAACTACCATATTCCATAGAAGTGGGGATAGGACTCCACCTTGAGGAGTACTTCTACTGACTGTCCTTCTTGTAGTAAAGCTACCTAGTTCCGCATTTATAATTCTGCTTTTCAGCATGAAATTTATTAGGTCACCAAGTGATCTACCTACGTTGAGATTCTGCAGTGCCTTCGCTATTGTAGCGCTGTCGACATTGTTGAAGGCGCCTTCTACATCTAGGAATGCAACTAGAGTGTATTCTTTGTAATTTAGGGAGTGTTCGATGGTGCGTACCAGAGTATGTAACGCAGTTTCAACCGATTGTCCCTTACAGTAAGCGTGCTGTGCTGTAGAAAGAAGGTTTGGTTCTATAGCACTACGCAGATGAATGTCAATCAATCGTTCCAGAATTTTAAGAAGAAAAGACGATAAACTGATTGGTCTAAGATCCTTGGGTGTTCATGTTGCAAACGTTTTGCGAGCTACCTGGGAAGTGAGTGTCAAGTAGCAAGTTGAGTGATTCTTCACATGAATTTGTCCAGGAGCCATTTAACATTTTCAAAGAGCTTGGCATGACTGGATTTGTTGAGAGGATTTTCCTCAATCTAGATGCTTCAGAAGTATCTTCTATTTTATTACAGAAGTTCCTTCATGAAGATCTTTTGCTTGTCCTCAATTGTTTCTTATAAATCTTTAAGGATTCTTTATATAAGTCCCAATCTGAGAATTCTTTTGTGTATTTAGCTCGATTGAAGAGTTTTCTGCAAATTTTCCTGAGCGGTTCTAATCCTGAATTCCACCAATAAGGTTTCTTTTTTCCTCTAACTTGCAGAAGAGGACAAGAAATATTCATTGCATTGTTCAGGGTTAGTGTCAGATCCTTGACTTTGTTATCTAGATCTGAGGTGTTTGAGGGGATATCTAGAGATTCGGCTGTAAGCGATCTTTTCAGAATGTCTCTATAAGTTTGCCAATTTGTTTTCCTATAATTGCGAAAAACTGGCCGTGTGGTGGGTACATCATTTAAACTGAATTGAATGTATCTATGGTCTGAGAATGAATGTTCTTCTGATACTTTCCAATTCGTTATCATTTGATATACAGTGTCAGAGACAAGAGTGATGTCTACTACTTCTTGTCGGTTTCTGGTAACAAAGGTAGGTTCATTGCCGATGTTACTGACTATAAGGTTAGTACTTAGAATATAATCAAAAGGGACTCACCTCTATCATTTAAGTCCATACTGCCCCAAACAGTGTGATGGGCATTAGCATCACACCCAATAAGGAGGCTGATATTTTGCCGTTTTGCCTCAGCGATGATCCTCTTAAGCATTTCGCCAGGAGGGCCAGGGTTGTCGTGGCCAAGATATGCCGAAAAAAAAAACTTAAAGGGACTCCTGCTGAAAATTTTTGGTTAAAAACCTTAGAGCCCTTAATGAGAAAGTCGAAAATCAAAAAAACGGTTCTATGACAAGGTACCATTAATAACATTTTGCCCCAAATTTGTTTGACCAAAATATAGTCCATGTCCATAATATAACATCTAATTTTTGTTATCAAAATCGTCAGAGCCGTTTTCGAGATAAATGAGATTTTGCATTACGGGTGTATGGGGGGTACCGTTAGTTTTGGAGCTAAAAAAACAATTCAATTTCTCCTCTAGGGAATCACCGAAGACCTTTAACTGCCGAGATTGAAAGAAGTAGGTCCAGTGGTTTAGGCTGTAGTTCGAGGTACAGACATACAGACACACTGTAACATGTTTTTTGTGTACTAAATTTTACTTAAAATTTTTAGAAAAAAAATTTATATGCAAATTGTTAGTATTTAATAAAATACCTTTTAAAACGTAATTTAAAAATTTAATCGTGTATCGGTTTTCAAGATATTGAATTTTCAAAAAAAAATTGTATTATATTTTTAAAAACCCAAAAACTATTTTTTCGAACAAAATTTTAGTTTTCATTTTTGCAAATGCAAAGGAGCTTCTGCATACAAATTTTGGTTCAAATCGTTAGAGCCGTTGGTGAGAAATTCGAAAATTAAAAAAACGATTCTATGACAGGCACCCCTAATAACATTTTCCCCCAAATTTTTTTTTTACCAAAATATAGCCCATGTCCACTTAATTTTTTTCATCAAAATTGTTAGAGCCGTTTTCAAGATAAATAAGATTTTGCATTACGAGTGTATGGGGGGTACCGTTAGTTTTGAAGCTAAACAAAAATTTCAATTTCTCCTCTAGGGAATCAACAAAGACCATTAGGTACCGAGTTTGAAGAAAATACCTCCAGTAGTTAAGGCTGTAGTTTAATGTACAGACATACAGACATACAGACAGACAGACGGAATTGTCGGACCCACTTTTTTCGTCTTCGCTATCATCTAATGTCAACTTTGATCAAAATCTCGAGCTCGATTTTTTTTCCAAATGCAGAACTTGCCCTATAGTACCTAAGTATATCGCAAGTAAAAAAGTAGGAAGGCCATTTCTCTTTTCGTCATTGCAACTAGTTAAATAATATAGAAAAAAAATATTATACCACCTTGTAAGTTGCCCTTATATTTTAGTCAAATACTTTTCAATCAAAAGCCTTTTGTTTCAATAAAATATTCGAAATAATTGTGAAAAAATGTGAAGTTCCAATTTATTTTTTTAATACCCGTAATACCAGTGTATGTCCTTAGCCTGTCTGGAACTGTGTTTAAAAAGTTAAAAATCCATATCAGTTGTGGTGGCAATAAAGTCTAGGTTCGAGATTTTAAATTCTTTGACATCGAAGCATTTATGTATGTAATATTAGTGGGCTATGCTGATAACACCAAAGGATTTAGTATCTACATTCCTGCAAAGATTGAAATAGACATAGTTTTGATTGATGTAGAGAAATATAAAGCCAGACTAGTTATCAAAATTTTTGAGTGTTGTATATGGGGAGACCATATATGAGAGGTAAACGAGGAGCTAAGCTTCACGCGATTCGATGTAAAGACACTCTTTATCTTCGAAAGGAAAGAGTCTGTAAGCATCTTGTTGCTGGAATAAGAAATTTACTAATGTTCTGAAGAGTTAACTAAAAAATAAAATGGATTCATGTGATGTAATCTTAGGAAATGAAACGAAGCGCTAAATGCTAGCAATATACATTAACTATGGTGATATTCCCGTCAGTCAGACACAGTATATAAAATGTGTAAATTTACTACGAAATTGAGCAAGCCAACTTGTTTTACTATACGTGCACTCAAGGGGTTATGAATGCCCTTATGATGTTAAAGACAGTAGGAAAATAGGATAGGATTAGAAAGGAGATACTGATGCATATTCTGTCGAAGAGACTCAAGTGGGTTTTCGGAGCACCTGCCCAGATATGGGAATTGTTTGGAGTCGTGATCGCAGTAAAATCTAGCTTATCTTGCAAGCTTGTTGACCTCGTATCTGACTCCTTTCCCAACCAATCTAACTTTGATATCGATCAATTAATTATTAATGTTACGTTAAGTAATAATGATGATCTTTTTATTATATCGATACCTTCCCGTAAGAATGTATTAAGCGACATTTTTAAAATTGTTCAGGAAACGAAAAAAACGTTTCATTTAGTTATTTTTTTGTGTATTTTAAAACTTGACATCATTGCAAAATCGAAATTTTAATCAGATAAGAAGTTTTTGTCGCTAAGTACATTTTCGTGGTCAAAGCATTGGCGCTTGATACAATGTATACAATGTTAAATGGCGCTTATGATAACAACAACAAAAAACACAAAATAAATGGGAAAAAGTAGTAGCCTACTTGATAGACAAATATTTAAAAGCAAAAACAACCATATCTGGAGTATTATTAGCGACAAAAATGGATCAAGTTCTATTTGGATGAGTGTGCTAAGCGAAAATTTCGGTTAAACTAAGCGACATCTAACAAATTTTTTTCGTGGACGTTTGGTTGCTTAAGACAATAATATTTGTAAAAATGTCGCTTTTAGCATAATTTTACTGGCGGATAATACAAATTTCAGGGAGCAACATTATTCCAGTGAGAAAACTTGGCGGTTACTACAATTTTATTTTCTCTCTAGTTTCTTTTGCATACATGATAGGGCAGTGCAACCCAGGCCAAAATGTGGCGCTTAGCTTCTAGTATAGTTCCACATCAAAAAGTCATTTTCGAAAAAATTGTCGCTTAATACATTCTTACGGGAAGGTATCGATATGCAGTTATATTTTTTTTTGTTTTTAATAATCTTGCCCTATCACATGTTTTTTTTTTGCGGGTGATTTTAATTTAGGTGGTAGGTGGATTCTGAACGAAGATGACAAATTTTTAGTGCCATTAAATTTGAACTCAGAAACTGTAGTACTGCTGGCTGAATTTTTCAGCCAATACCTTTGCTCCAGAATTCATTTCAACACTGTGCTTTAGTTGCTAATATTGGCTTTTATAATTATTTAAAGTGAAATAAATCAGTGTATGGTCTCTGATTCTGTTGAACGATTTGTTCCAATAAAAAAAATATCATGCAATTCAAATCCAATCTGGTTTAAAAAACGACTCTCAAGACTTAAGACGTAATAAAAACGATCTTAATTTAAGTAATAAGTACTTAGATTTAGAACGGGCGTTTGTTTCTCTAAATTCGTTGCTGTATAAAAATTACATATCTTCCAGTGAAGATAAAATCAAAAACGATAGTAGTCACTTTTGGAAAATCATTAATTCTAAGCGTAACAGTAGTGGTTTTCCAAATTGTATGCGTCACTTAGGAACAGGGTTGCGAATTTTTGAATTAAAAAATCCCTAAGTCATAAATCTATAGATGACTTGTGAATTAAAAAAATTTAATTCATAAGATATTTGGTGACTTATGAATTAAAAAAAATTTAATTCACAACCCCCAAAGTGACTTATGAATTAAAAAAAATTTAAATCCTAAGCTACTAAGTGAGTTATGAATTAAAAAAAAATTTAATTCACCACCTACCAAGTGACTTATGAATTAAAAAAAATTAAGTCATCGGGGAGTAAGTGACTTATGAATTAAAAAAATTTAAGTCATGAGCAACAAAGTGACTTATGAATTAAAAAAAATTTAATTCACCACCTACTAAGTGACTTGTGAATTAAAAAAAATCAAGTCATCAGGGAGTAAGTGACTTATGAATTAAAAAAAATTTAATTCACAAGTCAGTTGGTGACTTGTGAATTAAAAAAAATTTAATTCATAAGTTAGTTGGTAGATTGGAAATTTTTAAGCTTGTTTTGACTACATAATTATTTAATTATTAACGAAAGCTTTCAAATCTAGTTTTTAAATCATAAGATTATCACGCTAGCTTATAAATTATCCATTTCATAATTTTTCTAATCAGCATTTATCCATTAACTTATGAATTAAATTTTTTTTAATTCATAAGTCACTAAGTTGGTTTTGAATTAAATTTTTTTAATTCATAAGTCACTTACTTGCTGATGATTTGATTTTTTTTAATTCATAAGTCACTTACTTGCTCATGACTTGAATTTTTTTAATTCCTAAGTCACTAAGTAGGTTGGGAATTAAATTTTTTTAATTCATAAGTCACTTACTTGCCCATGACTTAAATTTTTTTAATTCATAAGTCACTTAGTAGCTTCTGAATTATTTTTTTTTAATTCATAAGTCACTAAGAAGCTTATGATTTAAATTTTTTTAATTCACAAGTCACCAACTGACTTGTGAATTAAATTTTTTTTAATTCATAAGTCAGTTCCTAGCTGCTGAATTATATTTATTTTAATTCATAAGTCACTCACTAGCTTGTGAATTAAAGCCAAGCTTAAGCTAACAAGTGACTTAAGCTTTTGCAACCCTGCTTAGGAATGACAACAAGTGATTTATCTAGGATCTGTAATGTTTTTGTCTAATATTTTGAGTCGGTGTATTCCCGTGATTTGTTTTTAGGTAATCTTCCTAATGTTGCTGAAAGATTCAGTTTGGGATGTTTCCGAATCAATCCGGATGAAGTATTAACTGCATTAAAGCTTATAGATACATCCAAATCAACTCGACCAGATGGTTTCTCACAAGTATTTTTAAAAAATGCGGCTGAATCTTTAGCTGAACTACTTACGTTTTTATTTAACCTTTCGTTGGAAAGTGGGATGTTTTTAAGTGAGTTGAAAGCTTCCTATCTTACTCCTATATTTAAAGCTGGGTTCAGACAATTAATCTCTAATTAAAGACCAATATGCAAAATCTCAGTCATTCCTAAAATATTCGAAAAAATTATCAGTGATAAAATTGTCTATGTTGTTCGAGAACACATATCGTATTTTCAGCATGGTTTCGGTCCAGGGAGGTCAACAGCTACTAATCTTTCATTATTTATCAATTATGTTATTTCTAGTTTCGAAAATAACCTTCAAACTGATATTATTTTCACCGATTTCGCAAAAGCATTTGATAGAGTTAATCATACAGTTCTTCTTCATAAACTAGCATGCCTTGGTTTTCATTCTAATTTACCTAAATGGATCGAATCTTATCTGATTTATCGTGTTCAAATCTGTTAAAATTGATACATGCTTATCAAATCAAATTCTTGTTCCATCGGGCGTACCTCAGGGTAGTCATATTGGACCATTGCTCTTTCTTTTATTTATTAATGATATATCTGAAGTCTTCATTACTTCAAAATGACTTCTTTATGAAGACGATTAAAAACTATACAGGCACATCGAATCAATTCAAGATTGCATACTATTAAAAGAAGATTTTATAAGGCTAGCGCAATGGTGCGAAACTAACTGCCTTCATCTTAATATTGCCAAATGCCAAGTATTAACTTGTTTTAAGTTTTTAAAACCTTTCAGATTGGGCATAAAAAAAAACTTGCCAAGTAAGCCCATCAAATTTTAGTCAGTAATCATTAAATAATAAAATTTCTCTTTAACATTGTAGCTGTTTCAATATTATTCTACTTTAAATATTCGGTATCAAACCTTCATGAAGTAAGAACTTGGCGTACTTTTAGATCTCAGTACTTTTCACGGCTGACTTATTACACAAAGGTGTTTGTATAGAAGAACTTGGCTCTTTTTTTAACATTTATGTTTTTGGTCTGATCTCACTCCTTTTTGCAAAGATTTAAATATTTTGCCACGTCGAAATCTCGAAAGATACGGAAAGATAGAAGGGTGGACTCTACCTACTAAAATCAACTTAGCTTATAGCTTCCTATTTCTTTTGGTATATTTTCTTTCTGTTATTGGATTTTTTGATTTTCGCTTCAATTGTTTCTTCTTGTCCTGGCGAGATACTTAACACTAACATACCTACCTTAATTATAAATACTAGTACCTATGTACATCCGCTCAAAGTCATATAAAAAAACAATAATCGTTGAAGATGCGATGATGATGAAGGTGATGATGAATGAAGGTAGCCCACCAATTAATAGCCTAATGAGTGGTTTGATTATAGTTCACATCACAGTTAAGAGTTTTTTTTATGTAAACTCATAATTTTTTCAGGTATGCAAATGTTTTCTTTTTTCATTCATGTTAAAATAACATAGAGTACTAAATCGAGTATTCTAGTTCTAAGAAAAGTCATAATTTTCAAAACGCATGTATAGTTTCAAAATTACAATAAAAAGACACTTCGAATGAAAAATCTTAGATTTTCTATTTTTCGCTTTGAATGTACATTAAGCCTTACCACTCCACCAAATTTCATAATTCTACGGCAATCGGAAGTGCTCCATATAAATTAAACATTTTCTCATAAAGTGGGCGGATAACACGCCCCCTGAATGGAAAACCTCAATTTTTATTTTTGGTCCTTTATATGCAATTTGAGCCCTACCGTTCTACCAAATTTCATTGTTCTTCTGCAATCGGAAGTGTGCCATATAATTTACATCAGTTCTAAGGAAGTGGGCGGATACCACGCCCCGAATGGAAAACCTCAAATTTTATACTTTTTTTGTATGTAATTAAAACCCTGCCACTTTACTAAATTTACTCGTTTTACAACAGCCTGAAGTGCTCCATTCAACCAACACCAATTCGGAGAAAGTGGGCGGATACCACGCCCCCTGAATGGAAAACCTGAATTTTTATTTTTCTTCAATTGTTATATGTATTCAAGTCTGTAAGAATGATTCTGATTGACAAATAAAACTAAACTAAACTATTTTCTGGAGTTTCGAAAAAAATAAAGGCTTCATATGTAACAGCCAGACCAGAAAGGGTTAAAAACTTCTTGCATCGGCGGAGAAACCTAAGCACTTAGCAGCGTTTTTGGCGACGTCAAATATGTAATCACTATACAAAAGATGGCTTGTGATGCACATACCTATAACCATAGCTGGGAATTAACTCGTTAATCCGTTAATCGTTAATTAACGAAGTTAAAATTTTGATTAACGGATTAACTTTTAAGTTAACTTTTAAAAATGTTAACGGACACGTTAAATCCGTTAATCCACGTTAAGTCCGTTAATCGTTAATCCAATGCCTACTATTTACCGCGCGGTGCGAAACAGGTTCAGACAAGTATGAGACAAGTGGCGCGCGGCGCGTGCCGCGGGTGAAACAAAAACAGCTAGGTACGTATTATATTTTGACGGCGCGTGCGAGTGAGAAAACTGCGAAGAGATTCGTTTCGTTTGATCATTTCATTATGCCGGTCGTCCACTATGTGCGCGATAAGTTCAACCAACTTCGTTCAACTTTTAATTCAACTCTTTCGTTGAATAAACGATTTACAACCTCTTACACTAGTGGAGCAACATACGTAATTCACGTTGAGCAACTAAAGTTGGACAAAATGCGTTCGGAACCCTGTACACATAATTGACCAACTTTCCTATAATATGTTGATTAACCTCGCGCACCTAGTTGATCAACTCTTAAAACTTATTCCAGTGTTGAATAGCTCCGCACACCTAGTTGACCAACTTACTCAAATGTTGAATAACCTCGTACACTAGTTGATAAACTTGTTCGATTTTGACAGAAAAAAAAGTTTTTCGAGTTGATCAACTTTCCCATTATGTTGATTAACCTCGCACACCTAGTTGATAAACTCTTAAAACTTATTCCAGTGTTGAATAGCTCCGTACAACTAGTTGACGAACTTACTCAAATGTTGAATAAACTCGTACACTAGTTGATAAACTTGTTCGATTTTGACAGAAAAAAAAGTTTTTCGAGTTGATCAACTGCGTTTTCGATATTGTTGTTTAACCAGTTGATGAACGAGTTGATACCTTCGTACACTTAACCAAGGAACCAAGCATCACTCGTTGGGTTGAAGGCACCACGATAAACAAAAAACTCAAACGTCAAACCTGAAATAATTTTGACTTCAGTTCGGTACATACATTTATTGTCGAAGCACGCCTTCGCTTTAAAATATTCTTAAATTTGTTCCGTATGAGTATGATTTCCTCTAAGAAAAAAAAGTGGCTGCCGCATTAATAATATTAGAAAATGAACGACAAAGGAAGAAAAACATCCAAGACGATTCTGGGTAGATGATTTTTTCTTGAGTCGCGAAGAAAATTGATTTTTCAATGAAATATATGAGAAATTAAAATCGATTGATCCCACCGCGCCCGTGAATTCGAATTCAAAGTTTAGGCAATTGCATTTTCGAGAAATTTGAGACCAAGCCAATTCCCTGGCATCTCGATTTTTATATCAGGGTCTCTTAATGTCCCATATATTGGGCTTTTCCTCAATTGCTGAAATCATTTGCAAAATTAATTCCGTGGTCCACTCTGATTTTTTATCACCTTCCATGACGAAAAACCAAAATAAACTACAGTTTGCAAGTTGCAACAACTGCAAGTTCATGGCAACGCAATAGTTCAACCACGTAGACACATTTCACTGCAGCCAACGCAACGCGAAACGAACGAAAATTAAAAAGTTGAACAAATAATGTGCAACACATAATCTTGAAAATGTGGCTCAACGTGTTGATCGAACATTTTCAAGGAGCAACACGAGCTCGTACACTACCCGTACACTTGTTGCGCAATTCGTTGAGCAACGGCCAACAACTAGATCCAACCCGTTGGTTGAACAGAATTGAAGGCACCGTACATTAGAGTTGAATGCGTTGAATTCGAAATTTGTGCGTTGATCGCCTAGTAGACGACCGGCATTACTAAGCGCCGGTGCTTAGAGACAAAATTATAAAAAATGCACATATATATCACATGTTAACGGATTAACGATTAACGTTAACTTGCTTTAATTCTTCCGAAATTTAACGCTTTAACGTTTAACGAAGCTATCTTTTTTAGTAGCGGATTAACGATTAAAGAAGATTAACTGTTTTATTAACGGTGCCCAGCTATGCCTATAACTGAAAGCTGTTCAGTCTCCTCTAAGTAAGTGCTACCTTTAGAAAGTGGCATTGTGGAAGGGTTACGCAGCGAAACAATTTAGTGGACTAGAAGTTTTAGACAAACGATCATTTATGAACATAAGGAAAAGTGTCGGAGACAAAATCGAGCCCTGGGGCATACCAGCATTTATTTTGTGTATATCAGATTTAAACCATCCAATACCACTTGTAGTGAAAGGTAATTTCTAAACCAACGAAGGAGAGATCCATCGATAAGACAGCTTGATGCCAAACTCTATCAAATGCCTTTGAAATATCAAGTGCAATAATCTGACATTCACAAAAATGATGTAAAGATTTGTTCCACTGGTCGGTGAGATATATACCATCAGACAACCAGTCATTAAGGAACTTTCGTTTCTTAAGATATTTCTAAAGCTGAAAATTGATCAGCGTTTCTATGACCTTGGAAAGAAGGGACGTAAGTGTAATTGAACGATAGTTAGAACTCTAGCAATTGCACGAATGCGAAAAAAGATTCGTCCCATAAAATTGTATACGCTCTCAAGTATAGGAGGAGTCATGTTATGAGTCGAATTAACAGCAAACGTTGCTGCAAGCAAATTGGCTTTATCTATAGAGCTTACAATAGGAGTGTCATTGAAGAAGAGCGTTGAAACTGAGGATTTCGTACTGCTTCGATTTCGTAATGCTTACTTCCTTTGGGATATAATAGTATTTTTTGTCGTAATTCTTGGTCATGTACAAATTTAGTTCATCGGATATGAATTTTACATCTGAAACTTGCTCACATGCAAAACCAACATCTTTGGTAGACGTCAAATTTCAGTACACAGAGGCTGGGAGGTCTCTTATGCATTAAGCGATTGCGAACCGTTCAGACAATACATATGCAGTGGAAGTTTTTTTCGGTATTTTGATTCACCGAACCAGATCATAAATGCAGTCAAACGTATCTTAGAATAAATTACGCAACTAAAAAAATGGGTATAACCTTTAAAAAGGATAATAGTTCTGATTTAGTCTACTTCAGTTAAGCTGATTATGCGCTAGTTATATTACATTATATTACATATAACATAATTATGTTTACAACTGTAGTAGCCAGACTATACAGTATAATCTTGTACTTAGATGTTCATTGTACAGATCAACTAGCGTAATATATGGTACTTGGATACAGCATAGCAAAAGAGAGGAGTAATGAGCATTATTGTTATAATGTATACAATACTCATTACGTGTAGGTACTATCAGCTATGTACGTATTGATAAAGTCTTGTGTTTAAAAACCAAGCCAAGCTTTGGTACAGTATGTATTATGTAAGTTAGTTAGAATTGGAGATGCAAATAAACAGGTTATGTTATAAATAAGTCGTTGTTTTATTTTTCTCTCTGCCAAAATTTAATAAAGTTAACTCTTGCCGAACCTAAGTAAGCAACGTAACTTAGTAAGCCTAACTCTGCCGAATATTAGTAAGCAACGTAACTGGCGCAGTCGGTGCAATTTTGAATCGGATTTAAAAGTGATAAATTCAAATAAAAGTAGCTTCTTAAAAATCCAAGATTTTGATGCAAAGAACCTCGTCTTCAAGCTAAACAAAAATAACAATCCATCGTTATCAGAAAGTTTCATATACTGATGCATCCATATATATACATATATTTATTAATAAATACTGAAAGTTACATATCTACTAAAATAAAAGAAAATTATATTCAAAAAATAATAAAAGAATACAGAAACAAAAATAATAAATTTAAAATTTTCAATCACAATAATTAGAATAAGTGCTTTGTAGTTAAGTAGATTAATAGTGTAAGAAAAAAATTAAAAACAAAAAAAATTTAAACTTAATAATATATTTGTAAGGTAAGCCATTATTTTAAGCTTTTTTATTGGGTTATGTTAAATAAAATAAAAAATCGAAACAAGAAGAATAAATCCCTTAAGGTAGATTTGGAAAAAATTAAAAATTACAATCTTGTTAAGTTTAATAATTATAACAACGATACTGATAGCGACGCCAGTCATAACAACGTAGAAATAAAAGAACAAAGTATAGCCTTAGTTATGACTTCAAACCCTGCTTTAGAAGTCTTTAATTCACTTCGAATTCCAGACGCAGTGAAAGATGTCCCATCTTTTGACAGCAATCCGCTTTTACTATTTGACTTTATTAAAAATGTTGAAGAGATTTTAAGTTTAATGCCACACATTAACGGTACAAATATTATTTTAAGAGCAATTCGCAATAAAATAATTGGTCCAGCCAATGAAGTGCTAAATATGTATGGTACTTCCACAAATTGGAATGAGATCAAAAAAAATTTAGTAGTTCATTACGCTGACAAAAGAAATGAAACAAGTCTTATCCGGGATTTACACCAAATAAGAAAAGGAGAAGACAATGTGGAAATATTTTATGCCAAAATTATTGAAATCTTCTCCACTATTATGAATCATTTGAGATTGCATGAAAAGGAAGAAACTGTAGTTGTAGCAAAAAAGACACTTTATGAAGAAATGTGCCTAAATTCATTTTTGTCAGGGCTAAGGGAACCTTTTGGTTCAACAATACGTGCAATGAGACCGTATAAGTTAACAGAAGCTCTCTCTTTTTGTCTAGAAGAACAGAATCGGTTTTATTTCCATGGTCAACAACATTTTCAAAGAATTCCTCAAATCAAACACAATTGTATTAATGAGCCTTTTTCACGACCAACCGTTAGAACTCCTCAGGTGCTATTTAGAGCTGACTATAGATATTCTCTTCCAACACCCAGACCAACCCAAAATCTTTCTATCACAAACTTTACACCATCTAAACAAAATTACAATAGACAATTAACTCCAAGTACACAAAACCATAATATTCCTCAGGTTTTCAATAGTAACACCTATAATCCTCATGTTAAGCCGAACACGACTTACACATCTTACCCGCCACCTGAGCCTGTGTCAGTGTCTAATGCTTACACTCAAAAGCAGTCTGCATACCATCCTCAATCTAAAACTCAACAGTTACATAATATCGAATCAAATTATTATACAAGCGAAAACCCGCCTTTAGAACAAGAAAATTATGCAGAAACAAGTTACTATCCCGTTCAAAACGCACCTTTAGCTCCTGAGCCCCAACAAAATCTTTATAATCAAAACTACTTCCAGTATTTAGATAACCCCCCAATGTCGAATATTTCATATGAATCTGAAGTTGATGATGCAAATTTTCACTTACCTGCCTCGGACAATCAATAGGTTACATAGACATAAATAACTATAACTCAAATCTTTTACCTTATTTGAATATTAATAGCATTAGCAACAAGCCATTAAAGTTTTTAATAGACACTGGCAGCAATAGGTCATTTATATGCCCAAGTGTAGCTAATTTTCTTAAATCGAGAACTATTAAACCAATTGGGATAAAAACAATTTTTGAACCCAAATTTGTTAACAAAGAAATCGTTTTAAAAGCGTTGCCTGAGCTATATACAAAAAATCACTTAACTTTCCTGATTTTTAAATTCCATAATTATTTCGATGGTTTAATAGGAATCGATATCATAAGGGACCTTGGATTAACAATCGATGTAAGAAACTCAGCTCTAAAAATTAGAAATATAAGTATTCCTTTAAGTTTCAAACCAAACCTTATGTCGAAACCTTATATTCTTCCAGAGCTTAGTAAATCCATTTGCCTATTGCCAGTTGATGACGAATCTGGAAGCGTTTATATAAAACCAACATATATTACATCTAATTTAATGATTTCAGAGGGGTTGTATGAGGCTCGAAATTGGTATTCCTTAATTGAGGTTGTAAATAAATCGAATTTTCAACAGACCTTTGTAGTTGAGCAGCAAATTCGAACACAGCGAGTAGACAATTTTGAAGTTCATAACTATACCATAGAAAACTCACAAAACCTTGAATCTGAAAGTATTACACCAAGAATAAGGACAGATCATTTGAATAAAGAAGAAGAAAATGCAATCAAGCAAGCCGTCTTCCAAAAACTAAAAGAAGCGAACTTAAAGATTCAAATTACTAAATCAGAGTTTTTACGTAAAGAGGTATCGTTCTTAGGACATCTAGTTACGCCTTATGGAATTAAACCAAATCCCGATAAAATTAGTGCAGTCAGAAAGTTTCCGCTCCCAACCACACAGAAACAAATAAAATCTTTCCTTGGTCTCCTAGGATATTACAGGAAATTCATAAAGGATTTCGCTAACCTGACAAAACCTTTGACAGAATGTCTCCGAAAAGGAAATAAAATCGTCCCTGACTCTAGGTTTATAAGTTGTTTTGAACACTGGAAAAATCTTCTGTGTAATAATCCAATCCTACAATATCCAGACTTTCACAAACCTTTCATCATTACTACAGACGCTAGTAATGTTGCTTTAGGTGCGATGCTTTCACAAGGACCTTTGGGTTCAGATAGGCCGATTTGTTATGCAAGTCGGGCGCTATTCAAAAGCGAACAACATTACAGCACAATAGAGAAGGAGCTTTTGGGTATTGTTTGGGCAACAAAGTATTTCCGGCCATATGTGTTTGGCAGAAGATTTACAATAGTGACTGACCACAAACCTCTGACCTGGCTTTTTTCAATCAAAGATCCTTGCTCAAAGCTTATTCGGTGGAGATTGCGTCTCGAAGAATATGACTACGAGGTTGTCTATAAAAAGGGCTCACAAAACTCCAATGCCGATGCACTTTCACGTATCGAGATAAACGTCAATGAAACAGAATTTGAAAATTTAGAATCGATGTCGATGCAAAATAATGTGGATGCTTCTTCAAATGCATCTACAATACACTCTGCGGAGGAAAATTTTGATACCAATATTCCAATATCCGAACGTGCAATTAATGAGTTTTCGCATCAAGTTATTATTCGGCAAAATCCTTCAAAATTAAAAATATCTTCTAAATTTCAAATTTTATTCAAAAGGAAAAAGAGATACATTATAGAACATTGTAATCCTGCAAATGAAATTGTTATATCCTCAATTTTAAAAGAATACCTAAATACAAAACGACAGACCGCGATTTTAATAGATGATAAAACCTTTTCGGTAGTTCAAGCTGTTCTTACGAAATTCTTCCATCGATCACGTAAAAAACTGGTTAGATCCACAATTTTGCTAAAAGACATTACGAAAAGGGATGAACAAGAAAGAATAGTAAGAGACTACCACAAAAACTCTAATCATAGAGGCATGACAGAGTGCTTACAGCATCTAAAAAGAGATATACATTTTCCTACCATGAAACATGTTATTGCAAAGGTTATAAACAGCTGCGATATCTGCCAAAGGTTTAAATATGATCATAATAGAGAAAAACTAAAGTTTGAAATTACCGAAACTCCTTCAAAACCACTCCAAATAATTCATATTGATATCTACTTAGTACATAAAACAAATTTTCTTACTATAATCGATAAGTTTAGCAAATTTGCAAGTGCTTACGCACTAAATGCACGAACAAGCATCAATCTAATTAAATGCCTCCGACATTATTTTTCACATCACGGCATTCCTAAAAAGATAGTTTCTGATAACGGAAGTGAATTTGCATGCACTTTATTTAGGGAATTTTTAGAAATCTATGATATTAAATTTCATAACATTTGTGCAAAAACGTCGACTGGTAATTCTCCAGTTGAGCGTTTTCATTCAACATTGACCGAACTAATTCGTGTTATTAAGGCTCAAAAGAAAGAAACAACCATTGAAGAAGTGGTTGACGATGCTGTATTAACATACAACAATTCTATACACTCGACAACGAAATTATCACCCTTCGAGCTTCTTTCGGGACACATACATACAAGGCAACCATTTCCATTTAAACCAAATTTTAATACAGAGCAAGAGTACCTAGACCAACATAAGCAGAATTACGAGAAGAAGTTATCTTAAATAATACATGATCAAAGTCTCAACCGAAAAGAGAGTTATATAAGCAAAATCAATCTATCTGGATCCGGATCTGGATCTTCCCTTGATAATAAAACGATACGGATCTTAGTGACAGCAGTGTTATAAGTCCGTCTCTTTTTATCCTTGGGTTTATAAATTTTCAATTATTTCTTGTCTTTTTTCTTTGCACTATAGCTTACACTACCTTACCATAAAATCCATCTACTCGCCAGTGTAATAACTAATTTTTGGATCTTTGAAATAGATCCCGATAGAAAACAGGATCCCAAATTGTTTTTGTAATACATGTTAAAACTTAATCCAGATCCGGATCCAGATAGATTTGTGAATAATAAAACGCACCTAATATTTGAAATGGACTATAGACGTAATAAATTGGCTCCAAGATTTAATGACCACATTGTCACTCAGAATAATAAAATTACTGTGGAAACAGATAAGAGAAAGGTTCATAAACAAAAAATAAAAAAAAAAAAACAAAAGTTAAAATGAATTAATCTAAATCGAATAACTTAAAAACCTATATAATTATAATAAAAAAAGGGATTCAATTTTCTATGGTTATCTAAAACATTTAAAAAAATATACAACCCAGTAGTTTAGCTTAAGCGAATGATTTTCAATTTTTTTTTTTTTTGTTTATTATGAATATATTATGTATGTAATGTACGTATTATTTAATTGCTTAACCATAAACTCTGATTTCAATAAATATATGTAAATACAACTTAATGTTTCTTGCTTCAATTCTACATACTGAAAACTGAAATTCTTAGTATAAATTTTATGTTAAACTAATTAAACAGAACAATGTATTTATGTATATGAAATAAATATGTCTTTAAGCCGTAATTAACATAATTCACATAATTCATTAGTTCTATTATCACCTTTACCTATGTTAATATAAGTCAACATAAACACCTAAAAAAAAAAAAAAGAATTTATTGAAATTCATTCCTAAATTCATACTTAAGGGGGAAGAGTTATATTACATTATATTACATATAACATAATTATGTTTACAACTGTAGTAGCCGGACTTTACAGTATAATCTTGTACTTAGATGTTCATTGTACAGACCAACTAGCGTAATATATGGTACTTGGATACAGCATAGCAACAAGAGAGGAGCAATGAGCATTATTGTTATAATGTATACAATACTCATTACGTGTAGGTACTATCAGCTGTGTACCTATTGATAAGTCTTATTTAAAAACCAAGCCAAGCTTTGGTACAGTATGTATTATGTAAGTTAGTTAGAATTGGAGATGCAAATAAACAGGTTGTGTTATAAATAAATCGTTGTTTTATTTTTCTCTCTGCCGAAATTTAATAAAGTTAATTCTTGCCGAACCTAAGTAAGCAACGTAACTTAGTAAGCCTAATTCTGCCGAATATTAGTAAGCAACGTAACTCGCTCGATCCCGATGTTCGATTACTTGCTTCGTTTTAGTCCCACGTTCTGGTACGTAGCAGCTTCTCAGGTCGTGAAAAAAAATAATGTAGCTCAGCAAACTGCTTTTGAAGTTAGTTCCAACCGGCATGGGTGATATGAGTTTGGATATGGATAATCAGGAGCAATAAGGCTTTTCAAAATACCTGACTTTCATAAACAGGTTACAGTTTCTTAGAAAGGCTTTTTGAAATGTTTGCTTTTACAAATCAAGATAACGCTGATAATATTTAAGTTTATCTGGTGTGCAAATGATGTTGAAGTGGTTGACATTTCTTCTAAAAATAAAGTCCTAAGCAATTACAGCCGTATTAATAAAAACATATAATTTGCTCGCTAACACACGTTTTTTGCAACACACGGATAATGAAATTATCCCTTTGATAAATTAAGATATTAATAAAACTATCGTTTCTTCATTTTATCTATTCACTGAATAACAAAGAAAAATTCGCAGCACTTCCTTAAATTCTACCCAATATTCTAGTACTTTTTCCATTATTGAAAGCCGACATGTCATCTCAGTCATACAAAATAATTTTTGATGTCAAACAAATTCGAAACGGTTATTAAATTTTTGTATCAAAGTTCAAATAAAATTGTAAAAAAATGGATATACCAGAAAAGAAAAAAAGACTGAAAATTAGAGTTCTGGCGACAAGGTTAGTTAACACGATAGCGTATGGCAACCATTACTTGGGCACTTGGTGGAATGTGCATTATTAAATAAAATGTTTC
Source organism: Philhelius festivus (assembly GCA_963931855.1). Lineage (NCBI taxonomy): Eukaryota > Metazoa > Arthropoda > Insecta > Diptera > Syrphidae > Philhelius > Philhelius festivus. The sequence goes on from OZ007555.1 coordinate 96,232,276, forward strand.
AATCAAATTTGACGAGCAAGTTAAAGATATCCGCTCGTTAATCACCAAAATCGGTGAGATAAGTTATCCTCTCATTGTCAAACGTCATTTAAAATTAGCACACATTTATTAGTAAGAATTATAAGTTAAAATACGTATTAAAGTTGTTTCGCCTTTATTTTGTGCTTATTAATAGGGCTGTTAGTGTTAACAGAGCCATTTATTTTAACTTGGGTCAAGGTACACGAAAAGCTGTGTGTGCTGTTTTAACTGATTCAAAGCACATCAAATTACTCATGATGAACGATTATCTGTTTAAAGAATTGATTGTTCTTCGCCTAATAATCAAAACTTAGCATGTTAAACCAATCTACCGCATTAAAACATAAACGAAGGGTTTTGAACCATTATCGCATGAACAATATGGTTGTATGGAAGTAAAAATATAAGAAGTTCTAGAGTACGAAGAAAGAAGGCCAATAAATTCAAAAACTAATAAGGCATTACATTTATCCGCTTTATTACCAAATCAATTTTCCAATTGATTGTGAAAACTAACAGAAATATAGGACTCGCGGTAAGACCACTTTGGTTAATATTCAAAACATAATCTCTAAACTTCCTTACTTACTCGTGTACTTACTTTTTTACACGAAATGTCATAGTTTTAGGTGTGTTCAGAAGCAATTTATTAAGGAAATCCTTTTAGTACGATACTAATGAGAAAATGTTTAAAATTAAGAATGAGTTAGTAAACTACTAGCCCGGTCAAAATAGACATTCAAGGTTACATTAATTCGCACAAAGCTGAAAATTGGCATGAATGTTGAGAACACTATTACAAACAATTTGTCAAAAGTCCCCATCCATCCGACGTGTGGAAAAAAAATTATTCAAGGTCAAATGTTGCAAATTTCGGTTTTTTGCATTTTTCAGCTGAACAGCAAGCTTTATCATAAGATAGTTGAGGCAAAAATTATTCATCGTGCAATTACCTAAAGAAATTGTCTTAACACTTTTTCTCCTAAGAATCACCATTTTGGAGATATAGCGAATCAAAAAGTTGAAAAAAAATTATTCAAGGTCAAATGTTGCAAAAATCGTTTTTTTGCATTTTTCAGCTGAACGGCAATTTTTATCATAGATAGGTGAGACAAAAATTATTCATCATGCAAATATCTATAGAAATCGTTTTAACACTTTTTCTCCTAAGAATCACCATTTTGGAGATACAGCGATGCAAAAAGTTGAAAAATTTGTGTTCTTCATAATATGTATGTCAATTACCGTTATATACATTACACAACGGTAATACAAGTAAAAATATTAGTTTTCGTGGCGTATAGATACATATTATACAATTCTAAAGCCAGATATACACTGTTCAAATGCATGACAAGCACGCGCAAGTGTATTGGCGAAAAAATCACACGTATAGATTGGATTTAGGATTAAAGCAAAATGAAAATCTTTTGAGTTTCTTTCAATCTAGCGTCCTGCATTGAAGTAGTGTATATGCAAGATTGATGATTGACCATGCATTTATTGGTTCATTTGCGTTTAGTATGTTGAAGAGATGAGAACACAGTACAACATAAGCACTGATTTAAATATTAAAATAGTAAACAAAAAATGTATGATGAAATGGACATACAAAATAAAACAAATTACCTACTCGGATAAAATTGAAAAAATCTCAAAGACGTTCTTATATTCACAATTTCGCCGAAAAAAACTCACAAAGCGCAACGTCCTCTCACCACACCGTCCATGTTAAAATAAAAGATTGAAGACTCATGCTTGGTGTGTGTATATGCAACTTTAACCCGAATTTTCGAATACACTTGCACGTGCTTGCTATACATTTGAACAATGTATATTTGGCTTAAGAATATAAACTCGAAAGAAAACCCAGTCCCTCATTTTATGTGACCGTACGGCCTTGAGCAGCATCTGTCTGCGACGCTCGTATACCTGCTCCGTTTCTAAGGGCCCAAACAAAATAGTATTAGTCCCAAGTAGGGATGTTCATGGAAAAAAAACATCGATGTTTTATTCGATGTGATACATCGTAACCTTACATCGATGTTTGTCGATGCATCGCATAAAAACATCGATGTTTTCGATGTATCGAATGAAAAAATAAAATAATTTTTTTTTTTATGTTTTATTCAAAATAAGATTTTATAATTTTATATTGAATACGTTTCATTATAAAGCAATCTTAGGGATTAGAAAGGGAAACATTAACAACCATATTATTAACGAATTTCAGAACAAGTTTTGTCTCAAAGCATGTTTAGTGAATGCTTGAAGTTGCATATTTTCGCAAACTTGGCACTATTATCGAGAGATTTGACATCTAGAAGACACAATCTTAAATTAAATTTTGGTTTAATTTAATTATAATATGGGCGTTATTATTGTGAAATTAAAAATCCCAATACTTTTGTTCTAAGCTTTGCATAGATAAAATTTTATTTACGCGACTTTTGAAAAAAAGTCTTTCTGATGGCACTGAGCTTGCTGCCAAAGTCAAGTATTTGTACGCAATTTTGTAAAGTTTTGGGAATATTTGTTTGTAATCGGATCTATTTCCAAAGGGTTTTCACTGAGGCGACCAACAGGTGCCCTCAAGTACACGGAAAGCTCATCACAAACACTTTCTTCATTTTTGTTGGTTTTCCAGTTTTTGTGAACTAGTTTGTGATGGTCACTCCAAAGGCTGAAATCTTCCGATATTTTGTTCGAACTATCAGATTCAGATTCCATTTGCTCTTCATTTAGTAGATCTTTCTTCATTAATTCTTTAATGTTTTGAATAGCTTGAGCACAAGCTAGCGGGTCTTCAAAATGAAGTTTTTTGAACCGCTGTTCATTTCTGTCAGAATAAGCTTATGCACTTGCAGTACTAACGGTTCATCGATCACAAGCGATTCGGTTAGGTACTGTGACTGTGTATTGTAGGATGCTTGCTTTATTCAATATGGATCGGATGAAATACACCATCAAACTGATACATAAATTGAAAGAGAAGAGAGCATGTGAAATAACTTTAACTGTAGATTTGGCACTTTGAGTGAGTCTTGTGAGTTTTTTCAATGCTTGCATCATTCGATGCATCGAATAAAAAAACATCGATGTATCGGTAAACATCGAAAGGGTGCGAAACATCGGATTTATTCGATACATCGAATAGTAAACATCGATGTTTTCGATATATCGATGTTTTTTGAGCAACCCTAGTCCCAAGCGTTCCTTCGTAGTAAGAACAAGTAGTTATTGCAAACAGAATCTGTGCAGTTCCTTGTTTGTAAGAGAAATGTATCAATTTTGCTTTATTTGTAGTAAACATTTGGCGGAAAAAGTACACTCGGAAGAGTATCATTACCGTAGTTAAAAGACGTCACGAACAAGAACAAGCTGGTACATCAATAATAAGTCCTCCTCGTACTAGAGCACGCGTAAATGAATCAGTTTTTTGTTTAGGTTACGTTACCTTGGGTTAAGGTGGCTGCTGACCGGAAAAGCCAACACACTTAGACCAATATTTGTTCCGTTGTGATACTACAGGATTTCAAAAATCAATCTTACTCGTTAAACCATTTTGAGCTAACAATGAAGCATTTAAGACAGTGAATGTCAGAATTGTTTTTTGTTTAAAAGAGTGCTGTTCTGTGGCAATGAATTGAATAAAGAGTTTGAAATGAAAAAAAGCACTGCAATATCGGCGTCAAATTTGTAATGTAATTAGGTGCTTAGATAAGTTTCGGTACTTATCTTTTGTAAAAAATACTCATAATCGCTTTCGTCATTTCCAATAGTAGTATTTTTCAATTAGATACAAAATTTTCAACTCAATAGGACCACAATAGATCGTTGAATAGGCCTACCGGGGATGCCACCTTTAAAAAAACGCGCCAAGTGTACTACTTCACGGGTGGCGCGGAACCGTGTGCATATTATGAAGAATACAACTTTTTCAATTTTTTGCTTCGCTATATCTCCAAAATGGTGATTCTTAGGAGAAAAAGTGTTAAGACAATTTCTATAGATAATTGCATGATGAATAATTTTTGTCTCACCTATTTTATGATAAAACTTGCCGATCAGCTGAAAAATGCAAAAAACCGATTTTTGCAACATTTGACCTTGAATAATTTTTTTTCCACACGTCGGATCGATGGGGACTTTTGACAAATTGTTTGTAATAGTGTTCTCAACATTCATGCCAATTTTCAGCTTTGTGCGAATTAATGTAACCTTACCCTTATTTTTGAAGCTAATTTGACCGGGCTATACTATAAAGTTAGCAAATTGTTATCAACAATGTTCAATTAAAATAGCCTGTTGAATTCCTTCCCTAACCAATTTCGCCGTAATATGTGAATATGTCTCGACTAAAAAAGATAAAGTATCTCAAGTCAATTTTGATAAATTTTCAGGAGAGCGAAAAAACACTTCAAAGCTGCATCCTAAAAAATCTTTTAAGTGTAGACTTTACTGAACAAAGCATTTAGATGTCACATTTTATGACTTTTTTTTTAAATTAATTTCAAAAAGATATTTGTAATATTTCGCCCGTTATAAGGAAAAATAAGACTTAAGATAGTTTGGCTTTTCTTTAAATTGAACTTTATATTCATTTCCAAAATCTTAAGTTGAGATAAGATATTTTGCCTCGTGTTTTCGAAGGACGTTTTCAATTCTTATGTCCATTTAAGATGAGCTGCGTGTGCAAAAGAGGAAAAAAAAAAGATTTAAAATGATATTTTCTGGTTTTTATTTTTAAAACTTCAGGTCCTTAATATGAATTATTATTATTATTATAACTTTATTCACAAATAATTAATTACATAGTCAATAATATAAAGCACTAACTACTCAGAGTCTGCGGCTTTCCTTAATATGAAAAAATCACATTTGTTATATAGAGATAAACTTTAATAATAAAAAAAAATAAAAAAAACAAGGACTTGAATTTCTCAAAAAAAAAAAAATTAATTACAAAAAGAAACAGTTTAGTTTTATTTAATTTTGTTTTAAAGTCGATGCAAACTAAAAATTAATAAAAAGGAAATAAACCAAATTATAAATTCATTGGAAAAATCTTAAATCGATTTCATGTTACATTGTTTTAAAAGTCAAATTACCTCCAGAACTAACGGTACCACACCCGTAATGTAAGATCTTAGTTATTTCGAAAACGACTCTAACGATTTTGATAAAATAAAAATTAAGTGAGCTATTATGGGCATGAACTATATGTTGGTTCAAACAAATTTTTGAAAAGCATGTTATTAAGGGCACCTGTTACAGAACGGCTTTTTTTTATTTTCAACTTTCTCATTAACGGCTCTAACGATTTAAACCAATTTTTTTTTAGCAGGAGCGCCCTAAAGCTTAAAATAATATTGTGTATAAAAATATTCCCAAAAAGTTTTTTTGAAAAATCAATATCTTCAAAAAGTGTGAACGATTATTTTTTGAAATTATTTCTTAAATCAATGGCGCAAAATTTTAATTGAACTAGTACGATGTTTAAGCTGTTTAAGTATGAAACTAAGTTAAATAAACGATTTTGCAAATTTTATTCGAATATAGCATCCTACTTTCTCTACACTTTTATTAAAGTTAAAATCCTCGAATACCTATTTAAAGTTGTTTTTAGTATCGTGCTATTTAAGAAACTAAGAAAGGTCTGTTTATTTAGTGCACGAACCATAATTTTAAGGTGTGTTCGAAGCAAATTATTAAAAAAATTGCTTTAGTAAAATTTAAAATTAAGAACGAGTTAGTAAACTATTTCAAAGTTAGCAAATTGGTAAGTAATTTCATACTGTTCCTTAAGTCTTTTTAAAATTTTGTGCCAGTACCACTAAATACTTAAAATTGGTATACCAAATTTTGTTCTTGAAACATTTTAAAGAAATTTCTTGTATAAGAAATTACTTTAATAATAAAACTTTTTGAGTATAAATTTAGTTCAACCCATCAATTGAATCTCAAGGGGAAGAGAATTCCACAACAGGACTGAGAACACAAACAATTGTCGTTTTGAAAGCAAGTATATGTATATGTAAGTTATCGGCAATTATGCTGAAAAGCATATATTCATCTATCCCACTACAACACTATGCTGACAACAAGTCTGAGACAACAAACACCGCATTCCATCATGTACGAGCGCCTGTGGGAATGAGTCTTTGCTGGCTATGCTTGAAGTTTAGCATAAGCTGCAGAAAATTAGTATTTACGCTTTCAATTTTAAGAAAAATACTGGGGCAAAATTCCAACAACCTATTATTAAGTTCCTAGCATTTTAAACCTTTTTGCAAAGCATTAAACGAAGTTCACTTATTTTTTTTTGTTAATCTACACAAAAAAAAACGAACATTTAAAAAAAAACATTGAAAAATGTTTGTTTATTAATTTGCGCCTGTAGCAACAGTTTTCGTGGGCAACAGTACATAACTGTTAGTTGTTTACTCCAATTAATGTAAAATACAAAACTGTTGCTACAGTTCTGCCTGGCGACTGAACATACCCTAAGCGGAGTGTCGGAGTTGCGCAAGCCGGTGTGAGAACCGAAAAGGGAGTTAAAATCCTGAAAACCCGCGAAGCGGGCCACCCACTAAAAAATAAAATAAACATTTTTCAATGTTTTTTTCTTAATGTTCGTTTTTTGTGTAGATTAACAAAAAAAAAAAATGAACTTGCTTTGCAAAAAAGTTATGAACGATTCTTTACAAAGAAGCGCGTTTATGACCACATTTAAAGTCAAATATGTAATTTCTTATATTTTTATACTGTATATTTCTTATATTTTCTTAACATAAATCCGCCGTAAAAACGCAGATTTGAAAAAACCTTCATCGAAATCGTATGATTTTTCGATGTTATTATTACCATTATAATAACAGTGGTAATAATCTTATTTCTGTATATCGCGATTAAGAGGCATTAATGTAAACAATTTAATCCCACGCCACAAAACCGCCAAGGAGACGTGGAAGAAATGGCTATCGAAGAGGAAACATCCCAAAACATCCAAATAAAAGCATCGTCACCAAAAATATCCCGTATAAACCAGATTCCGTTGTTTTAAAAAATCTGCAAATCTGTTAACGACAATTATACTGAAAATCATAATTCATGATTTATAAAATAAAATCTATCCCCCGACAAAACTATGCTGACAACGCATCTGAGACACTTAAGATCATAATTCACCACGAACGAGCACCTGTGGGAACCAGTCGTTGCTGGAGTTGCTTGGGTCTGTAAAGAATTAGTATTTAAGCCTTATCTTTAAGAAAAATATTGACATTATTTTGAGAGGTAGAATCGCTGCAGGTCTGTTGAAAACAGTGGCGTAGCGAGGGGTGGCAAAGGGGGCACAGACCCCGGGCGCCGGGCGGCACTTTGCTTGGGGGCGGCAAATTTCAAAATATCCGTTCGGCATTTTGCTGCAATTTTTCTAAATACATACGTTATTGTAAATGGTTTTTGTATGTTATGTTTTTATATTTTTTCTAAACTAAGTGTAAGCTTACTTTTGTAACAAATTTTAATTGTGAAAAAATATACTGTCCTTTTCGGAAATATATTTTTCCTTTGAGCTGAAAGTTCCGTGTGTGTGCGTAGGACGTAGGTACATAATATAAAAGATTTTCGCGCCACGGTTTTGCTGTCGGCAATGATACACGTCTTTCTCTTGTGTTTTTTTTTTGTTTTTGTTGTGTCATCGTCATGTTGTGTCTGAGATGTGTATTGCGCCATAAGGAATTGCGAAGTACAATGATCGACAACAACTCTGATTTGGAACAGTAAATGATTGTTTCGTTCTATGTGTGTCCTGGTGGAAAGCTTTTTCGTTTGCCTTCTTTCGATTGCCACTCATGAGCAGCGTTCGAATCTTACTCCAATCGGAGTAAATTTACTTCAATTTTACGAAAGAAAATAAATCTACTTCGTTACTCCGTTTTTTAAGATTTAATTTTTTTCCACACTGAAAAATTCAAAATTTCTTTAGCCAAACATGAAAGGGAATGACCACTGTGTTAATAAATTTTGCAACCAACTCTGACTCTCAATTACTAAAACTAAATCTACTCCAGAAATTTTCAATTCGTTTATTTTTTTATAAGTCTGAAATTTTACTACTGCGGTTCGAACCCTGCTCGTAAGGCTAGAAGTTGAGACAAAAACATTTCGTTTGTTTCGATTGATTCGATGTGAGTTGGCTCATAAGAGTCCATGTATTCATATATTGTTGTATCTTTTATCTAAGGTGTGTTAGTCAGTTGTATTTTTTTCTGTTTTATTTTATCGTAAAATGCAGTAAAGTTTGCAAATATCCTAGTTAAATACAAAATTAGTTGCAGTTTAACATTTAACTTGTCTGTGTTTCGTGTGTTGTGAAAATTTTTTAAAATTGTGTGTACGGGTACAGTACCTACCTACATAAGCGCAAAAGATTTTCATTTTACCCCTTTGGATTGATTACATAAAGTAAGTAAATTGATGAAACGAAATACCTAGCTGATGGCTCGGAAATAATCCATTGATTTTCTGATTTGAAACCCCCATTTGGCTTTATTAATATTGTTTTCTCCATATCTCAAGGACCATAAGTTCAATAAAAAACATTATCTCACATTTTTGTAAAAAATTGAGTTCTCTATTTTTTACCAAGAAATCGAAAGTTAATAAGTTATTATTAAAAATAGAGAGCCGATTTCAAAAAAAAATTTTTTAATAAATTAATCAATAAAAGTTAAATGATTTTTACTTGCGATATATACATAGGTAGGTACTATACTGCAAGTTATGGATTTGTAAAAAAATCAAACTCGACATTACGAAGTTGAAAAAAATAGGTCTTGCAATTCTGTCTGTCTGTCCTTTCGGCTGTAGCCTAAACGACTCGGTCGATTTTCTTTAAAGTTGGTACCTAGCGTTTTTTGGGCATTTTAATACCAAAAATAACGGTAGGTTCCTGTCGTACAATTTCTTTTAGCAAAAAATGAAAATCTTATTTTTCTCAGAAACGTTCCCACAACTTTAAAAAAATTCAGTAATTTTTTTACAAAAAGGCTACCATTTTATGAAAAAAATTCCCAAAAATGGTTATAAATGGTAGCTCCCACAGAACCATTTCTTTGACTTTCGATTTTCTCTAAAACGATTCCACTGATTTTGATCAATTTTTTTTACAGAGAATGTTTTCTAAAAGTTTAAAAGTATTGTATACCAAAATTTTCAAAAATTTCGCAAACAAGTTGGTCGATTTTTACTAAACTTGGTACGTAACAGTTTCTTGACATTATCGAGCAGATTTTAAATAAAAATTTTTCATATAACCAAAAATAACGGTACCTCCCAAACAAAAGTTTAAAAACCGGCATGGGAAATCTCATTTTTCTCAAAAACGACTCCTACGATTTTGATCAAAATTTTTGTGTGAGTTAACATACATACATAAATACGATCTACGATAATATTATTGTAAAAAAAATGTCTATCTTCTAATAAAAGTATCTCTCATGGAACCCTTTTTTTCGACTATCTCATTATCTGCTCAACCGATTTTAATGATTTTTTTTTAAAACAAGTTTGAATAATATTGCATATCAAAATTGTCAAAAAATCAAATTTTGGATTAAAAAAAAATCAAAATTTTTTTGAAAATTCGATATTTCAAAAATAGGTGGATAGTTTTTTCAAAATTAATCTTTAACTCCGCATTAAAAAGTACTAAAAAATGGCGTACCAATTTTTTTTTTAATATTTTCAAAATTTTATATACATAAATGTACATACCTACATGTACCTAATATAAAAAACAATTTTTAAATAATAAATCAGACGGTGTACATCGCGTTGGTGTCAAATCAATTTCATATTTTAAAAGATAAAACCAGTTTTAAACACTTTAATTTTGATGGGCTGTTGTGAAATATGTTTAAGTTAAAAATAATCCTTGGTACGAGTATAACAATAATTGAAATAAAAAAATATTATAGGTATAATAATTATTACTATAACTATAAGAATAATAGTAATTAAAGGCAGTGCGGGTTGACTTTTTTTAAAACCGGTTTTATTTTTCAGCAATCATCACCCGATTAGACACTTCTATCTACATAATATAATATAAATAAATATAATAAATCGTTGAATAAAAAATTAAATTTTAACAAGGTAAGTTAAGTAGCTGTTTCACTTTGATGTTTTTTTAAACAGCAAACAAAATTAAAGGCCCAGATAAAAATTGCTAGGGGCGGCAAAATTGGCTCTGCCCCGGGCGGAAAAAACCCACGCTACGCCACTGGTTGAAAATAAATAAAAATGGGATTGTACGTTCTTATGGAATCTTATCATAAAGATTCATCGGTTGATGTGCTTGCATTACATTTTGAAGCAGCAATAATGTTCAAACTTAAAGCTATTTTCGAGTGTTACCCATTAATGAGTTTACATTTAATTTCCCTTTATGAATAGAATCACAATTACTAAATACATATTTCGCAACCAAATAGCACTGTTAGAACAAGTGTTTTTGCAAGAATAATTCTCTTTTTAAGTGGTTTAGTTTTTTAACTTGGCTATAGTAAACATAAGCTGACATAAGCCCTGGCTATGGTCAATTTTATATGATCATTCCATGAGAGTATCGTTTTGAATACTGTTAACTGAACGCACTCTCTGGAATGCATCCAATGATGCGATGTCAAAGAGGCGCTTGAATGTTTTCACGGAAGACGAAAATGAAGGATTCTTTTAGTAGGTTAGTGTTTTGAGAGAAATAAAGTTGAATTAAGAACAATAGCATTTTTTCTTTTTTTTGCTCCAAAGATTAACTTAACAATACTATGCCAAGATTTTTTGCCAATTTATCAAATTCAATTGGTGAGTCATTACGTTATAACCTAGGAAAATACGAGGTATTAATACTAATTCTTGAGATAACTAAGCACTTGGTCTTAGAGGTATTCAAACACATGGGACTAGATCCAGCATAGGATTCTGTTGAGGTCTTCGTTAACCTGGTGAGCTGCATTTGCCATTAAACCTAAATGAAAGCTTTTCCGAACTTGAACATCATCGGCATATATGTCAACAGAACAGTTCAAAGTACTCAAAGGGAGATCATTTATAAACATTGTAATGAAAAGTGGACCCAATATAGAGCCTTGCAGATAACTTTGTTTAGTGGAAGAAACTCCGATAGAGAGTTATTTGACACAACTGCTTGACACCTCTTGTTTATGTAAGACGAAACCAGATTCAGGGAAGACGGTGAAAAATTAAATTGATAACTAAGCTTCCTACATAAAACATGATGGTTCACTGTGTCAAATGGCTAGACCATTAGTTCAATTTCCTTCCAAGCTGAAATCTCCTCAACTTATGATATCCAACGTGCACCTCTCCAACAGACAACTGCGCCTCTCCCACCAAAACTAATAAGAACTGGTTTAAAGTCAGTAATCACAACCTCGTCAACCTAAACATAATGCTCCTAAATTAAATAACAAAGGCGCAAAATTTTAAACAGCCTTTTATTGCTAACTTTAAAGTAGTTTACTAACTCATTCTTAATTTTAAACATTCATACTAAAGCAATTTTATTAATAAATTGCTTCTAAACACACCTAAAGTAATAGCAGTTCATGCAAAAAACTAAGTAAACAGACATGTTTTGATATTTGGAAATGACAAAGAGTCATATGAAGTTAGCACGATACTAAAAAAATAAAATAGGTTTGCGATAATTTTTACTTTAATAAATGGGTAGAGAATGTATGATGCTATATTCGATTACAAATTGCAAAATCGTTCCGCCTTACATTGGAGACAATTTATAACGAACTCGTTGCACATTTATGTATGTATCTTCTTTTTATGAAAAGCTCTGTAAACAAATCGCTAAAGATGTTTTGATGTGATTCCAAAAACGAATGAAAATTGATAAGAGAAATTTTAATTAAGGCCTCCCAATCTGACCCCATGCAAAATGTATGTGTTGATAACAGTTTCATTACCAATCCGAGAATACTAGCTAAATTTTTAAACAATTAATTTGTATCTATAGGTTCAACGGCCCTGTCAGAAAGTTATTGCACCACCACTTCAAACTTTACATGTTGTTCTCATGAGCCATTTGAAATTAATAAAATAATAAGGTCTCTCAAAAACTCTTCTCCCGAATCAACTGACTGCTTTTCAAATAATTTTGCGCTTTTCATTGATATCTCGAAAACTTTTGAGTCTGTCGATCGTAAATGCCTATTGGAAAAGCTATACATATAAGTGTAGTTTTCGTGGAAATATTTATGATTGGTTCAAATCTTATCTTTCAGATAGAAAAAAAAGAGCTAAATTAAATGATATACTGAGTAATTTTACGACTTTTTCTTGGGAGACCCTTAAGGATATGTGCTTGGTCAGATGTGGTTTGTTTTTCAGCAAATTTTCCCACCAAACCAATCGCGTTCGCAGATGATATGATTTGTTCCTTTCAAAGCGATTCGCCTCTTAACCTTTCCACCGACATAAATCATGACTTAGAATTAATAAGTTATTGGTTCTAATCTTATTAAACGGTTATCTTATAAGTGACAACACGAAAATCATGTTTTTTTAAATATTGCTGTTAAAGATCTTGATCTCTATAACTTCGTTTTTCACTGTGCACAGTGTAACAAATTCATATAGAGCAAGGAAATTTGTAAAATTTCTAATACTCGTAATTGTTTGCAAACGTTCAATGAATCGGGAATTTGCTCGAATAAATGCTTAATAATTGAGAACATAAAAACTTTTAAAATTCTTGGGCTTATGCTTGATAACGGAAGATGAGTTGGTCTGCTCACACTGAATCTCTGAAAAAAAGACCTGTTAGCTACCACCAGACAATTATACTGTTTAAAGCCATATTGTTCCAAAATCTGCTTAAATATATTTACTACGGATTAGTCTATTCTAATATGGCATGGAGTAGTACCCACAGTAACAAAATCAATTCTCTCTTAATCCCGCAAAAACATGTAATTCGCCTTATTTGTAACAAGAACCGTAGAAGTAGAAGCTTCGTTCTCTTCTGTAGACTAAAAATTTTTCCTCTTAAGCACTTGTTTTATTTCAAAGTTCTAAAACTATTTCTTAATCGATCGGGATATCAATTAAATACATTTTTTATAAACTATAACCTACGAATTATCAATCAAAATAATATCTGCATACCACCTCACAATCTCCAAATATTCTTTTCTTTAACTTTTACACTTCAATTGCACCTAGATTGTTTAACAATTTACCGAACTCAGTGAGGAAAATTAGAAGTGAACCTGTTTTGCTCAATAAAGCTAAACTTTGGCTTTTTCAGCAAGATTATGATCGAATAAAATCATTTTATGTTAATCACCAATACAATTTTAATGTAATGTGTATCTTGTCATGACCCCACATCATTTTATATTATAAATTTATTCTCTTATATTTTTATTGTTTGTCATTTTAAAAAATATTTTAATTTTTTAACCATATGCATAGTAAATAGGGTTTACCTCTTTCTTAACTCCCGACTTGTTCGCTTGTCGCTTCATGCTTCAGTTCACTCAGACTGTTGAACTTGGCAGTGCATACTACAGAAGTAGGTTCAACAACCGCATAGCTCCAAACTTAATAGTTGTAGTAAGGCCCCTATGGCAAAGCTAAAACTATTTAGTGGTTAAATTATTATAATTTAAAAAAGTTAAGGTAATTTTATACTTTACTCAATAATGTAAGCTTGACGCTAAATCAGTATTAAGAACTTGTACTCTTAAGTTTGATGGGAACAAAAGTATCTGCACTGAAATGACTTCTATATGAAAGTTAAATTCAAGAAAATAATTGGAGACCTTTCATACATACATACATACATACAACCAACACATGTACATTTGTGAAAAATCGTTATTTTGACAACGACTTATCCTATTTTAGCTCCAACTACTAAAGGAGTTGCTTAGTCATTAAAATTAATTGTATGGTTATGAACATTTTTCTCTAATAATATTATTATTTTTTTTTTAATTTTTAGTCGTTTACATAAGAGCAGGTTAATGCGACTCAGTAGTGCATTTCATTTTATTTTGATATTTAAAACCATATTCCGACATAAATCGAGAAGCCATAACTTGACCCAGTATTCAGCCACGCGCGGCTTGTCTTTAGTTTAGTTTGATCATATTTAAAGTTCCCACCAATTGCTATTAAGCTTTCCCTTTCATCAACGCTGATAAAATAATAAATAATGTAAAGTTTTTATCAATCAATTATTTTTGTGATTATTTATAATAACATTGAGAACATGCGACCAAGTAGCGCATTTTGATTACGCTCTTTGCATTCTTGTTTTTTTTTTTTTTGGTTTAGTGTTTTTAAGAATATGAATACATTTGTCATACGCATACCTACATATATCAAGTGAAAATACCTAAACTTCTATTAGATATAAGACTATATCTTAAAATTTGAAAAAAGGCTATACCGATCGATCCATCATTGATATTTACTTTGGTTTTCTGATGTCATCAATGATATTTATGAGGTATAAGCGTTAGAAATAGCGACATTCTTAGAGCGACAACAAAAAATATAATTAAAAAAAATGTGCGGCCTTTTTTTAAAGGTGATGATTAGGTATGTACATATATACATATATTATCTACTAACTTTTGAGCATATTTACTTTTGATAGATTTTTCTTAATCCATAATGGTAGGTACCTATGTATGTATAGCTTTATTTTGGTCAAATAAGTTACAGTCATCTGATAAAGTACTCTCCGTAACTATGTTGTACTAAGTAGATTTCTTAAAAGAAGCATTTTATTCCCAACAATTGCTAAAAGTCTCATAAAACTAAATTAAATTATTTGCATCTTTTATGCCGTGTATTCATTTATTTACACATCGTTTTAACGGCCATGATTATAATAGCAAGAAATTTAAATTTTAACTCTATACTAAGGCGGTTCTAATAAAAAAAAAATCAAACAATTAAACAGTTTATTTATTTTTTGTTTTCAAATTTACAAACAAATAAATCATTGAATAAATTATATATTTGGTTCCTCAAAATATTTCTTCAGCTGATAATTTATCAGTGTTTCCATAACCTTGCAATTACACGATAGTTAGAGGGGGGAGAAGATTCGCCTTGTTAGGGATGGGCTGGAAAAATTCTGTTTTCCATCCACTCCGAAAGAGACCAATAGAGTAGGACAGATGGAAAAGCTTACGCAATGGTTTTGACAGCGTTGAAGAATAACTCTTCAAAACAGGGGCGAACGCAGGTAGGGGTTTTAGGGGTTCAAACCCCCCCGAAACAACCAAAAAAATAAGGTTCATTTTGTTAAAGAAAAAAAAAAGTGTTATTTTCTTGCCTGTTGGTTTTCTTCTGGTACTGTTGTTTTTTTCTTACGACTTATGGGTACTCTAAGGCAAGTAATGCATTCGTAAAAAAAATCGAACTCAAGATTTTTATCAAAGTTGACATTACGATTTTCGTTAAACTTGGTAGATATCGAGTGGGACACACACACGTTTTTTTCCCTTTTTTAAGACCAAAAATAACGGTACCAGTCATAAGATTTTTTTTCGAAATTTTATAAATATTTTTTCCTCGAAAACTGTCCCACAGAATTTAAAAAAAAAATCATAAAATTTCATTTAGTTAAAACTAGGTAATGCTTGAAATTTTTTTTTATAAAAATGGTTATTCTTGGAACCAGTTTTCGGGTTTTTGATTTTATCGAAAACAGTAAAACCGATTTTAATTATTATGAAGCCCCTCACAGCTTTAAATATTATTGCGTATACAAATTTTAAAAGTTTTTTTTTTTTGATTCTTAAAAAAAGTTTAAAAATTTTTTTTTGGAAACTCAATATTTCGATGCTCGATTTTTTTAAGCTTGCTAAATAAAAGTTTTTTAATATAATCTACAAGATCTGAGGAAAAAAATTTGTTTTACCTGAAAATAAAGGTACCCACCATCGAATGTTGAAAATTGGTTTTCGAAAATCGTATTTTTGTCAAAAACGGCTCCGAGAATTTTGATATTTTTTTTTTGTTTCGTTTCATCTTTACTCTTAAAGAAGTTTCTAAAACGTTTAAAAAAACATTGCATTTTAAGACTTAAAAAATATTTTTTGAATTTTTGAAAAAAAAATCTATTTTTTTTTTTTAAATTCGATATCTTAAAAACGGCTCAGTATTTTTTTGTAAATTAAATTTTTATTCGTACCTTAAATATCTGTTTTAAAAATTTTTTATACGGAAGCTTATTTTTTTAAGAAACCACTAAAAATAATTAGAGTTTTTTTCTTGCATAAACTTATATTTGCTCAAAACACATGGCATCCTGTGTTTAGCTCCAACTACTAAATGAGTTTTAGTCATTTAAAAAATGAATTTAATGCTTTTTCTTTAATAACATTAATTTTTTAAATTCTTAGTCGTTTACATAAGACCAAGCTCGTATGACCCAGTCGTGTATTTTATTTTATGTGTCTTCGTATTTTAACGCAACTGTCTTAATTTGAATGGATGATTAACAAATAGACACGAAGCGAACAGCAATTGCGTTTCTGATAATTTACATTATGTATAGGGCAGGAAACGGAGCAAGTTTGAGTTATTGATGGCTTCAAGGTCGGAGTGTGTTGAATTACAGCAGTAGACAAAATTCACTCATTTCGTTTGTGTGAAAGTTACAGTTACAGATGAGTAGCACATAGCACCCTCTGAGAGCCTTTTGGTTATAATTATGTAGTATAGTTAACGTAGGTACCAGTTGAGTGTTCTTATGTTTTCGTATACCTAACTCTTTTTCGTATGATCGCAAAAGTACAACAAGTTATGACTTCACATATCTATTAATATATGCCGCATTTAGTTTTGCAGATTTGGACCACTAGGCGAACCTAGAACTTATTATAACTCTATTGTTAGGTACTCTTATGGAATCTTTACATTCTTTTTCTTCTTGTTGCATTAATGATATTATGCGAACGAAATAATGGCCTCCATTACAGGGCCCGTAGTAAAAGTCTATGTCTAACAATTAATTCCGAAATAAAAATGCCCAAATGGGAAGCACCAAAAACGCCCTCGTAGTGAATAGTTTCCAACTTTTGGTAACATTATTTAAATTTGCCAAATAGGTATCCGTTGCAACATCTTTATGATGTTTTGTTTTTCGATTAGCTGTATGAAATTGTTCGGATGGGTCCTATCCCTAAGAGCAAATATTGTTTAGTTATAACATATTTATGTTAATTACAATAAAGAATATATAATTAACAAGTACCTACAATATATCTAGTAATAAAATAATATATTTATAAAAATCTCATATTTTGTTTGAACTTATTCCGGTTTTCCTCAGTATAAGGTTGGATTTATGACATCGGAAACTTACTTCTTTAACCCAATAACCTCTTTTCAGCTCGAATCAAACCATGAATTCTCTTTCAGTTTAATAGATTTTTCATTATTCTTTAAAGAGCTATTTTAAAGAGTAAAGCTGATAAAAACTTTATTATGCAGCATATTTATCGAGCAGAAAACTTTTAAATAACAGAGGTAAATATTGTTAAGAAACTCCATTATTGTACGAGTATCTTGACTTGTATCGTGACAAATTTGAAGTGAAATTGGCTTTGGTCACATTTTATCTATTTTTGATTTTTCGACACCGTTCAATCTCAATTAGGTTGTACAAAAACATTTAAATTGAAACATAAAAAATCTTATTTCAATAATTTTAGCAATTGCGGCGGCCATAGTTATTAAACAAATGTGTATTAAAAGTATTGTGCACTATGAACTTTAGGCTTTTGTAAATGCATGACTTTGTACTGCCCAAATAAAAGTGTAATTCAAGTTTTGTTTGGTAAGTTTACCTTTAACCGCTTATGTAAGTACAAGTGTATACAAAAACGTTCAAAATAATTCGTACCCTCATTAAAATTGAGAGTGGTTGGTTTTTAGACCGAAAAATGTTCTTTAGCATAACATATGATTTAATACACTACCTACCCCTCAAAATTAATAAACGTTTTTATGTTACGATAGCTAAATTGTCGGCTTATTGAAAAAAGTCACTAAGTACAATTTGCTGGATTTAAATATTATAAAACAAAGTTATCAATTTCGATCATATTTATCTATGTCATAACTTATTAAAGGCATCAAAATGTCACAGCCCGTTTTAGAAAACGTCATTGCGTCTAAAATGCAATTACAAGATGTTCTATATCGTTTTCAGGAAATTTTACTGACGTTCGCCAAATAGATTATGTGCAAACAGGTCTATTGCATATTTGATAGATATACAATTGCTGAAAATTGCATTGACTCATTCAATAAGGCGTATGACAAACCCTGCATCGAGTTTTGCTATTTAAACTAAGAAAACTAGGATTTAGTGAATATTTTGTAAGGTGGCTTAAATCTTATTTATTTGATAGACGCATATTCGGTACTTTTCAATGGCTACGAATCGAATAACTTTAAAGTTAATTCTGGATTACTACAGGGTAGCCATATGGACCCAGTCCTTTTTATTTTATTTATTAACGACCTACAGTCTATGTTAAAGTACACAGACTATCTGAATTATGCAGACGATGTAATAATCTTCAAACATATTTCAATTACTAGAGATTTTGAAGTATTTCAGTATGACCATAATTCTGTTTTTGAATGGTGTATTATTTGATAGTAAACTTGAATTCATACAACACATCAACACCATAGCTAGTAAGGCCAATTGAATTCTAAGTTGGATTAAAAGGGAGTCTATCATTGTATCATTTTTTCCCATTCCCATTTATTCCGTTCTGGAATATGTTTGGCAGTTCACTCCATTATAACTGTCATAAAATTGGATTAGGACAAGTGCAAAAAAGATGTTGGAGGCTTGCGCTCAAAGGTTTAGGTTCGGAAAATCTTTATGAACTCCCTCCTTACAACTTAGACTTAAACTTATCGAAATGCCTAGTTTTGAGTGCAAACGATCGTATTTATCCTTTGTCTTCATTTCAAAACGTTTCAGCGCTAACATAGAATCTTTTCACCTCCTGTATCTTATTAACTTAAACATTCCTTAAAGAAGTTTGAGAAATTTGGCTGATTGTATATGATTTACTTATTCTATTAAACTATCGGACGAATTAAAAACAATTTTCTCCTTTGAATAAAATCTTAAAACTATTTAAAATTCTCAAAAATAGATTTGATAATTTGTTTGACCATTGACATTCTGCAAGTAAATTTAAAATAACTTTTTTCCAATTATATAATGTATAAATTATAAATTTAAATGTTAGGCTACTAATTAGCTGTATGTTAAATAAATAAATCTTCGTTAGTAAATTATTAAGTAAATACATATGTGTATATGTATAAGTATATATACATACACTTTGGCGCCTACCGAAATGAAAGACCTTTGTACACAGATATCGTAAAAATATTAGTGCTGATATATACCTTCACAGACAGCAATACAAATATTGGAAACGTTAAACAATAGCCTTTTTTTGTATTTCTCAAATAAATACCTACATATACGAGTATCGTCGGCTGAAAAAAAATGAATAGGTACAAAATTTTTTAAATTGCTTTTATTGTAAGTGTTTTTATACACCGAAAAAAACTGCATATCAATTTGAAGTTTCATTAATATTAAACTGCATATTATATCAGTTTTTCAAAACATAATGCTAAATGTTGTATTTACAACTATCAAAATATTATGCTGATATTTTTATGATTAAACTAATAATTTTCTTTTCATATTGTTTGATCATATTAAAATTTTATTGGTATACAACCACAACTTTCATTATTTTAATATTATTATTATTATTATTATTATTATTATTAATTCTTTAATTTTTAATTCGATTGATTGACAATAAAAGAAATACAAAAAAATAAAAAATAAATAACTGACATCAATAAATAACTGATCAAAATAAATAATAAAAACAAAAAGAGTGAAGAAATGGAGAATGAATTAAAAAAATTATATAAAAATTATAACATCTATGTTAATTCCAAAAAACTATTGCGATACTTATAGGCATGAATACTATACTGCGATAATATCTTCCATCCGTGAATACCATTTAAAAAATCCGTAGTTTCTTGAAGAGTGAGAAAGCCTGTCGAAAAATATAGTCTTCTTATTTCAAATAAGATTGGACATTCTGAAAGGATGTGGAAAATGCCTTCCGGTGCATTCAGATTACAAAGGCTGCAATTCACTGTTAGATCCTGTCTATGTGGCATATAATTTAAGTAAAGAGTCTCAGTTCGCAATTTAAATATAGTGCTGATTTCATAGCTAGTCATGCTGTTGTTGAAGTAACTATTAGAGCCTAGAGAGTGATTTAACGTTCTGTACAGACTTCTAGATTCAGACAATCGCGCTCTGCTTAGACAGCTTTCATAAAAACTTTGATCTATCTGTGCGATACAATCATAAAACTTGTTTTGCCAATCATTTAAGTTTTCAAGAATTAAATTGAGTACCACATTATGTTCCGTAGCCAGATCGAGCCAGTCCTTGAAAGGCGAAAGATTGCACCTGAAAGCATACGTAAGTAGCTGCTTTTGAAGATTTGTTCTTGGGCGCTTCATTATTTTAATAATGAAGTCCGCACTTGCTTTGAGGTTCTTGCAGTAAGTATAATTGAGGAATACCGGTTTCCACGTGAATAGCGTAGGAAGGGATTGAGGTAGGTAGTTTGAAGATACGTTTAAAGAAAAAGTATTGCAAGCGCTCAAATTCTTCCACCTTTTTATAACCAAAAATTTGATTTGCGTAACAAAGGCAGGAGTTGATGGTTGCATTAAAGACCTTAAATTTAGATGCAGTGTCCACATTTTTATTACAATAGAACTTAGGCCACATAAGATTATTTGCAATTTTTGCCTTGCTGACTTTTTCTTCTATATGTGGCCGCAAATTTAGATTATAACTTAACAAGAAACCTAGATACTTGAATTCTTGCACCACTTCTATAGGTTGGCCTGCCAGCTGCCAGTTTTCTATCGGAGGTCTTCTATTTGCCGTGTTCTGAAAAACCATGATTTTTGATTTCGACGTGTTAATCTTGAGATCCCAAGTGTCACAATAATTCTTAAGCTTATTAATTTGGAGTTGTAATGTTAGGGGGTTATCTGTTAAGATTACTAAGTCATCTGCATATAAGAGTGTTTTTATGTGTACACCTCCTACTACAACACCACCAGGCAGATTATCCGATACATCGTTAATGAAAAGGGAGAACAGAATTGGACTGAGAACGCAACCTTGAGGAACTCCAGTCTCTGTGGCAAAGGAATTGGACATATCGCTACCGTTCCAAACTGACGCTGAAGTACTAGTTACTAGTTTTTTGTAGATGTTGAGGAATTTGAGAGATAAGCGGTTGTATAATATTTGAGCAAAGATTTTTCTTAAGCTACAGAGAATTGATATACCTCTATAGTTTTCAACCAAAGATATATCTCCTTTTTTAAAAATCGGAAAAATGACGGATTTTAAGAATAAACTTGGAACATCCTCGTTTCGAAGCAAATGATTGAAAAAAAAATAAAAGAAACTCGTGAAAGTTAGCAGTGCTATTTTTAAAAAACTCAACTGGAATCCCATCAAGTCCACACGCCTTGTTGTTTTTCATATTTCTTGGGGCATTAACCAGCTCATTGAAACCAATAGGTACATCAAGTTCGTCATCTACAACATTCGGGAGTGCGTATTAAAAGAGGAGTGGAGATATTCCTCTGGTTAAAAGTCCGCCGAAATAAGAAGCAAACGATTCTACTTCAACTGCTAAAAGCTGCCAGAAAAGCTTCGAATCTTTGCAGTTAAATAACTCTGTAGCTATTCTTTTGTAGTATTGATTTCTCTTATTCTCACAAATGGTTTTATAATCTTTATTACTTGAGATGTAAAGCTTCCTAAAAAAAAGTACTATTTGTTTTGCGGAAAAGATTCAGTAGAGAGAATGATTTTTGTCTATATCTAACGCATTGCCAGTCGTACCATTCTTCTTTAAACTCCTTAGTAATGCCTTTGTTCTTTGGAGAGGACTTTTTGATTATACATATCATGCAAAATATTCATTATTTGTTCGCTTGAAAGATTTTAAGATTTTGAAGAGTGGGACAGAGATTGGTTTCATCGAAAAGTTTACGTTTATATACATCAAGATAGTTATCATTCCATTTAAGTTTTTGAATTTTTAAACCTGTAGATTGCGGAGGTAACTGAGAAAACTGTAAAACAGTTTTAACAGGCATATGAGAAGAGAATGTCTCTGTAAGCACCTGAAAGTCCGCAAGAACGTCAAACCAAGAACCTTTTAGCACGCAATAATCAATGACAGAACAACCGCGTTCTGTAACGAAGGTAAATTCACCGTTAATGTCCCCTTTACTTACACCATTCATAACAACAAATCCGTAATCTTTAAATATACCTAAAAGACGCCTTCCACAACTATTTACGGTTTTATCCAGAGACCCTCTCACCGTTCGAAAAACTTCAGGATGACTTGCAACTAAATCGTTTGGATTTTGGTATATTCCTATTCTTGCATTAAGGTCACCAAGTAGCATTATATTAGATGAGTTAATTAGATTTAAGAAAATTCTGAGAAATCGTGATTCCAGTTATTACAATTTAAATATAAAGGTATTATATAGTAGTGATCATGCCTGTTAAGTATATCAATGACTAATTTTCCACTCAAAGTTTTAAAATTGACAACATTTTTAAGATTACATTTTACTGCACGCAATATTCCTCCACTCGCTCTACCAAAAGTACTATTTCTGACTGCAGAAATACATTTAATGAAATAATTTTTAAAATAGTTTAACAACTGGGATTCTTGATCCTCTTCTACAAAAGTTTCTATTAAAATAATAATATCATAATTGAGAATAAATTTAAAAAAATCTGGAACAACCAGTTTGTTTTTCAGACCAGAACAATTTTAAGACAAAACATTTATATTTAATAGATTATTCTTAGTTTGATAGACGGCAACACTTCCCTACATCTGATGACTTCTACTTCGTTGACTACCACTCGGTTGTTGACGTTGAGATGGCGTTGCTATCGGATGAGAGTTGTCAAAGTATTGTAAGCCAGCATCTCCAAACACATTTTTGATAAGCGACAATTGTTCGTTTGTTTTGATTAGCAAGCCTTTTATAAAATTAAAATCAAACATTTTTCCATTTATTTCGAGTTTTACGCCTTTGATTGCAATTTTTGCGGTTGGTGAGAGTTGAAGAAGTTTCATTTTGATTTCGTAGAGTTTTTCTTTTTTGGCGGTTTACGAGTGACTGTTCACGATGAACTACGATTCCAGAGACTTTAAGTTGTGCAGTGGCGTCAAGTATTTTGCTCGCAGTGTCACCGGGATTAAAGTTTAGAACAACAGTCGACTTGTTTGTGTGGTGGTTTGTGTATTCTTGTGCAGTCTTAATTGGCAAAACTGCGTCTTCTTGTGGCTGGATAAGACCCATGCATGTTTGTTTGTCAAATTCAACATTATTGGTTTTACCAGCAGCCGGAAAACGCACAACAACAGTGTTTTCATTTGAATTGCGTACGAGTATGTCGAGTTGCCGTTCAAGAACCTGGCAGTAGTTTTCCATTTCAGACAAACGGTTAACGGGATGAGAATTTTGAGAGCGAAGAAGTTGAATTTCAGTTGAGACAGTTAGGACATCTTGTTTCGTAGCAATGTACCTATTTTAGTTTTGATGAAATGAAATTATCTAAAAGCAATTTCAACTCCTCAATATTCATATTTCCAACTGCCATGTTAAAAGATGTTTCAGTGGTTGTGTAACGTTTATTAAGTTTGACAGTCTCCGGTGAGGTTTCTGATATTTTGCGCTTAGAGCTCATATAAAGCGGTTTCTCTTTTGCAAGGGGTGGTTGATCGTTTTAGTAAATATAAACCATACCTCTTTTCAAAAAGCAAGCAAATTTTATTTTGCAGAGTTGAATAGATGTAAGCGATTAAAATGACCGCACTTTAATTTATTTTTTAATAATTATATATAAAAAAAAATCAATTTTAAGAGGAGCAACACAGAGACACAACTTACCTTTTTTTGACAGCTGTCAATCGCCAAATAATTTTAATATTAAAAGCAGAAAGAAGGTTACTTATCAGTTGATTTCACAGTTGTATTATCCGATTTTTTTTGTACCTAATTCTTCATATTCTTTATTTTCAAAAATCCGCAGGAGGAAAATATCGCTCTAGCGGCAATAACGAAGCTTGAAAAAGCATTGTGCAAAGGCACTAATTTAAGAACATCACTTTTCTTAATCCAGATAATGATATACCTACATACTTACCTATTGTTAAAAATCCGAAATTAATTGTACTTAGAATTTTGATCAAAAATATGATAGGACGATGGTAAACATAAAAATGTGCCTTCTTAGGGCTTTCTCCAGAGGGTCTATCGATCTTTTTAGGACGAAAAATAACGGTTCCTATCCTAATACTTTGTTCAAATTTAAATTCTTTAACTTAAGGAACGGGTCCTACAGTTTTAATGAACAAAATGTATTCTTTTATTTAATTTTAAATCAGATTTTTCAAACCCTTTAAAAAAACTCTTTAAAGGTTTAAAGAATCAAGATTAAAAAAACAAAGATCTTCAGTTCTTAGAAGTGAGGTTTTCGCAGATTGAGTGCGATTCTACGCACTCCACAATAGAAAAATCATTTAAATTTGAAAAAATCATCTATCGGAATCTTACAATATAGGTATGTAATATATGATCACAATTCCCCCAATAAAAGAATAGCTGTTTGCAGGAGAGGTCAAAAAAGATATTTTCCTATTATACTTTATCCCGTCGACCAAAGTATTTTGTCCAGGTCGAAACAAAAGTAGGCCGATTTGGTTGACTCACTAAAACAGGTCATTTATCTGAAGAACTTTTCACATGGTGTTTGGGCCTTCTAATAGATACATCTGAAGAAGCAGACCGTTTAGTAGAACCTGACCAAAAAGAGAGAGAGAGAGAGAATTTAGGAATGTTAAAAACCATATTCTCTTGATTTAATTTTATTGAAAATAAAACATTTTTTTGTAAAATATATAAAATGTTCCTTTGATGATGGTTTACATTACATTATCAAAGTGCATTTACTGATTCATTAGTCTTTTCAATATTTTTAACTTTTTCCAAAATTCTAATGAAGTAAAATATGCTTTTACCAATACCTACATAGGTATTTATTTAATTTTCAGTTAATATTTTTTAAGATTACGCACACAACAAGACATGAAAATACGAAACTTGCGATTGTCAAACACATCTAAATCTAAAAGTGAGAGTGATTCTGATTAGTAAAGTGAATAATTTAGTGTTCCTCGATAGTGTACGGCAAATATTATGTATCTATTTATGTTTTACAAGCATACTAATAGTGCAATCAGCTGCAATACCTTAACACATTAAGAAACAAAATATCTCATATAAAGAGATTTTCAAATATATTGTCGTTCAGGCACGGAGAGAGGCGGGAGGGCTTGAGGGGATGAAGCCCCACCCGAAAATCTAAACAAAAAACTAAAACTTTCTATATTAAACTCAAATCTATAAAAATAAGGAGACTATCCAGGTAGGTTTATTTGAATTTAGTTCTCAACTACTTGAAAATACTTCGCTTGGAAGCAAGAGACTATTTAGGTATGTTTTTAATTTTGTATTGAGTTTTGGAGACTATTTAGGTATTTTATTTAATTTTAAGAGCTTTTAAAATGAATATTCTAGGTACCTACATATTATTTTCTTTGGGATCAGTTAACGACTTCAGTTATTGCTAAAAGTTTGCAAAATAAAGGTAACCACAAATTTCTTATGATTTCAGAGTAATACAAACCAAAAATAAATGAAAATAGTGCTATGCGCGTTTCGAAAACATAGGTACATATGTAGAGGAAGTGTTGGTAATATGGCCCCTGTATATTATTTGGCCCCCCTTATTATCTCGTATGTGATGAGCTACATGTGTTCGGAGCCTTAGTATTTCCAAACATCCCTGCTTAAAAAGTTTATCTTGAAAAAACTGGCGCTCTGAGCGCTTAGGTGACATTTCAATTTGCACTTGAAGTAAAACGTCATAGCCAAAACTTTTTTTTACTGTTAAAGTTTGAGTGCGACGGTTAACGTTTTTGGATTTTTGTGAAATATTTAAAAGAATAATATTAATAACTCATTTTTTTATAAAATCAAGGTAAGTACTTTAAAGTAGAATGTTGTTATGAGAACTAGACTTGATAAAAAAAAAAACATTCTCATGCAGTTAATTTGGCCCCCTGTACATGTATGTATTATGGCCCTGGGGGCCATATTAAATGCAAGTGCGAAATGAAAAGTTTTTTGTAAACAAAATGTTAAAAGAATGTTATTTCTTCATTTGAAGATGCCGCCGAGCAATAAAAATCTGAAAAGGAAAGCCTGGGACTCAGGTGAAATGAGAAAAGCTGTTGAGGCAGTCCGAAGCAAGGAAATGGGGTACACTAGAGCGGCCAAAGAATTTTCCGTCCCGAGAACAACGTTAAGAAGGTTAGTTAAAGATGTAAAACTGTGCCCCGAATTAGTGGCCAAGAAACCACTTGGAAGAAAGCCCATATTACCACTGTTCCTCGAAAAGAAGCTCGTAGAATACTTGTTAACGATGGAAACAAAATTCTATGGCCTTACTAGATTAGATGTAAGAAGAATGGCGTACCAACTTGCCATAAGAAATGGGATTCAAAATCCTTTCCGAGAAAAAATAGCGGGTAGAGTCTGGCTTAATAGCTTTCTTCAAAGAAATAAAGATAAATTGTCTTTAAGAAAACCGATTGGAACCTCATATGCTCGTGCTCTTGGTTTCAATCGCACATCAGTTAACGAGTTCTTCGATCTTTTGCAAAGTACCTACGAAAAAACCCATTATGAACCAGATCGAATTTTTAATGTCGATGAAACAGGGCTTACTATCGTACAAACTAAAATTCCAAAAATTATTGGTCGAAAGGGTAAAAAGCAGATAGGTGCGTTAACAGCAGCAGAGCGGGGTTCTTTGATGACGATAGTTTGTGCAATGAGTGCGGGAGGAACTTTCATTCCACCTATGATGATTTTCCCTAGGAAAAACTATTCAAATGTTTTAATGAAAGGTGCCCCACCTGGTGCTTTGGGAAAAGTCCATCCATCTGGATGGATACAATCAGATTTATTCACAGAATGGTTCAAACACTTCCTGGAGAAAACGAAGCCAACCGTAGAATCACCTGTTCTTTTAATTCTCGATGGACACTATACCCACACGCGGAATATTGATGTTTTGGAGCTGGCTCGCGAAAATTATGTCGCCATTATTAGCTTGCCCCCTCACACCACACATAAATTACAACCCTTGGACAAAACATTTATGGGAGCTCTTAAGACTTATTACAGTGAAGAGATCAGACAATTTTTGTTGCATTCGACTGAAACCCTTAAGCCCACAGATATCTCCGAACTTTTTGGCAAGGCGTATCTGCGGTGCACAACTGGACAGATAGCCGTTAACGGTTTCAAGGCCACTGGTATTTATCCTTACAACAGAAACATTTTTTCAGACTCGGATTTCGCTGCTGAAGAGCAAGCAGCAGTTGCAACAGAGCATCCTTCAGCTGTGCCCCATATCACTGCTGACACGGAATATGAAGTATCGTGCCAAGCACAACCAAGCACAACAGCAGTTACAATCACACCTGAGGTACATATAACTGCTGACACCCAGGAGCCTACTACAACAACAGTGCCACCCTCGCCAGCTGCCTTACAACTAAGTCGATCATTTGACTCACAACCAGGTTCATCAAATGCTATATTGCCCCACCACATTTCCCCAATACCAGCACCTAAAACAAAAAGATCAAACCGAGGAAGAAAAGCTTCAAAACCAACTCTTCTAACAGGTTCTCCCTACAAGAACTGTCTTTTGGAGTCGATCCAAAAAATACAAGGACGTGGTCGTGGAAGCCATCGAGGGCAAGGAAGTCTGCAGAGTCATGCCCGTGGACGTGGACGTGGTATTGCTTTGGGGCGTGGACGTGGACGTGGTTTTTCGGCGACACAAATAGATGACGAAACGGATGAAAGTTCGGTTTCCAATTTAGCCCAAGATTCCGATTCCGATTTAAGTTTTCAAGGCAATGAAACTTGCAATGGGGAAGATGCAACTTGCATTTTTTGCGACATAAAGTTTTCTGAAGATCAGGGAGGGGAAACTTGGATAATGTGTCAGGTGTGCAGGAAATGGGCACATTATGATTGCGCTGGTGCTGAAGGAGACCAATACACGTGTGATTTTTGTCGCTGAAGCTATTTGTTTTTAATATGGCCCCCAGGGGCCATTTTACCTACAGTTTTGAGAAAACTCTGTTTTTTTCATTTTTCATAAAAATAATTATTTTGCCAAAAAAACGTTTTTTTTTCTTTTCTTTAATAGACAAATTTCGTTTCAAATAGGATAAGGCTGCTGCTAAAAAATGTAAACTTAAAACACAGGTACGACTTTGTGAATTATTTCAAGAAAACAAAAGGGGGGGCCATATTCGCAGCACTTCCTCTATGTTTTAAAATAACTTTCAGCTTGCGGAAAATATTTTTCAAAGTATCGTAATATACATATACCTATTTGTTGTTTTTTTTTTTTGTTGTGATTCCTTTAGAAAAATGAAACGCCAAAGCTCCATTACTTCTTTTTTTTAAAAACCAAAACATGGTGACCTTTGTGGTAAGTAAGGCTGAGTTCGTAATTGCAATGTTTGTTGCCCCTGTCCTGCCTAAAACATGCTTCGAATACATTTATGAACACAATTACAACAGCATGTGTGCAGTCATCATACTTTGTTAAAAATGAGTTCATAATTGCCAAAATAGTTCGATATCAGCATCGGACCAGACTTTGGCCTCGTATATTCAATCCTGTGGATGGATAGTTATTAATTTCTTATCAAAGATGTACAAATCAATATTTGTACGATTATAAATTAATTTAAAAAAAAATTACTCACATTAGATCCTCTGCCATTTCCTGCAAATTCAGCAACATAAAAAAAACACATGCCAAATTGACCGCATGTTTACTGTAAGTTTACTTTTATGAACACAAATGTTGCCATGCTCATGCAGAGATGATGCTGTTTGTTTACAAAAAATATGAACGCAATTTTTGCAGGACTGCGGCAGTTTTGCAATTACGAACTCAGCTTAACTTGTTATGTTTGAATAGATGGTAATAATAGATACGGAAGAATACCACAAGAAAGTATAAGCTCTCATAGTAAAATGTATTAAATGAAATTGGGGGGAGTTCGGGTTACTTTTCACGAACTTTTAATTTTATCTGATATTTTTGTTACGGCATGGGAGTTTTAATGTCTACTTTTTTTGCGACTCGAGTCGTAGTACAAAGTTTTAATACTTTTCTTGGGATTCGTAGTACAAATCTATTATGACGGAACGTACGATATGGCTATTAAATTTATATCCATCATGTCGAATCGTACGCTTTGCATTGAAACCCTTTTGGTTTTGTTAAGCTAAGGTTCTTAAAATTTAAATTTTCATAATAGGCTAACATATGTAGGTACAATTAATTTATTTGTCTTGATTTTGGTAGATTTCGATAAACAAAGCTCAAGTAAGGAAAACCCTAATTCTGAAGAAACTGTAGCAGATTCAATTGTAGAAAAAGAAATTGAAAAAGGTTAGTATACTAATAATTATTATAAGTGTGCCAAAACATAATTCGGTATTCAAAAGTTCTGGAAATAACAAAAAAAAACATTTACAAATCAACTATCTACTATCGATTTGAGAATTGAGTTCGGATTTTTTAAATTTGTTCTTTTGAGCTGCCTTAAAAAATTGAATGCTAAGCTAATTATATATATAAACTGAAGTTATTTTTTTGATAGATTGATAAATGTTAAATTTAGCTTGAGCAAACTTAAATTTCTTGCTCCTAAATGCCTCTAGTTATAAAAATACAAAAAGAAGCATCCATTAGCTTTTTAAATTTGAGTTTTGAACATAGAATAAATTAGAGCCTTATGCTAATTTAATGAGTATTAGTTGCAGTATTGAATCTGTGTTTTTGAACAGATAAGAATATTTCTGAGCCTTCAAGTTCATGTGAACCAGAGAAAACCGCTTCCATCGAACCTCAAATTCAGCACTCGTCTATGCTGTGGCAGGCAGAAGATTTTGATATAGCGATGATGAATAGAAGTTCTCTTGACGATAATATCAAACAAAACATTCTTGAATCAGTCTTGCTTCCCAAAATTCCGTACGAGTTCCCAATGAGAGTCCATATCATAAAAACTCAGTTCTCTTTGCTACATCGTTCCTAAACGTTGCTGCAGGAAAACAAAAAGATGTTGCTACCCAATTGGATGTTCAGCGTGCGAAAGCAATAGCAGAAAAAAGAGTTGCAAAAAGACCCATTATTCAGACTATTCTATTTTGTGCAGAACAGGAGCTGCCATTAAGAGGTGACAATGATAGTGGAGCTCTATCTTTGACTCGGCCCTCAAAAAAAAAAAAATGGTAAACTAAGGGCTCTCCTGCGATTCAGAATTGAATCTGGAGACAACAATTTAAAGAATCACGTCATGATCAGTGCTAAAAACGCAAGCTGTTTGAGTCCAGATATCCAGAATGAAATCCTGGAGATATGTTCTGATATTGTCACAACTGAAATACTCGTAACTAAACGGATTATAAGTTCAAGTTGTTTCAGTATCATCCCTGACGAAACAATGGATGTTACTGGGATTGAACAACTTTCGATATGCCTTCGATATGTCGACTTTTTAACAGATCCCAAAAGTTGTATGCTTCGGGAAGATTTTGTAGGTTTTGTTCCTGTTGATGACCAAACTTCGGAAAATTTGACAAAAACCATACTGCAGCGATGTGAAGAACAACATCTTGATATGAAGAATTGTGTTGGCCAAGGATATGATGGAGCCGCAAATATAGCAGGTCACTTAAGTGGAGTGCAAGCCATCACTTGAACCTGGCTCTGTCTAATGTCATGTCAACTCCTGCAATTCGCAATTGCCTTGGTGTAGTAAGTGAAATAGCTAATTTCTTCCGCAACCATTCAAATGCAAATATAACTTTCAAAACTATCATTAAAAAACACGCACCAGAGAGCCGAAAAACTCGACTTCTACGCTTTTGTGAAACAAGATTCATTGAAAGGCATGACAATATTGTTTCCTTTGTAGAGCTTTTCAAATGCACCTCAATAAGTCTTGAAGAAATAACGAGCGGAACGTGGGCTATGTCTTCGAAAGCATCAACACTTTTGGCAGCCATCCAAAAAAGTTATTTCCTAGTAAGCCTCATTATATGCGAAAAACAATTCTGTTTAACGCTGCCCTTATCAGTTTTCCTACAGAACAAATCCTTAGATTTCGTTTCTGCAATCGACCGTACAAAAGAAGTTTTGAATTCTCTTAAGAACATCAGAGAAAATGCCTAAGATTTTTTCAGAGAGTATTTTCAATACGCATCCCAACTTGCCGAAGACTTATTTGAAGTTGAATTAAGAGCTCCAAGAACTTCATTAAAACAAACAACGCGTTCCAATCCAAAAATCTAGAGTGTCTATACTGATTCCTTGCATAGATTCGTTAATACAAGATCTTACGGACAGATTCATGGCCAACGAAGACGTTCTACCATCGTTTCAAGCTCTTCTACCAGGTTTTGCTGCAATTGAGCTGGTGAACGAAATGGAAAAACTTACATGTTACTTTGATAATACAATTTATTTGTCAGCTGTGAAAGCTGAGTACATTCTTTGGTGCGGAAAAATATCGTCGATTGACCTTTCTACCGAGGTTTTGAAGTTGCTTGATATATGTGACAATGCTTACTTTAGAGGCATAAACTTCTTGCTTACGGTTTTTACCACGCTTCCAGTGACCACAGCTACTTTTGAAAGAACCTTTTCAACTATGAAAAAGATTAAAACAGAATCTCGAAGTGTTATGGGGAATGAAAGATTAAGCTCTCTTGCTATGATATCTATTCATTCGGATATTAATGTGGATCTAAAAAATGTGTACAAACAAATTATTTATGTATATGTATGCTCTATTTAAAAACTAATAAAATTCAATAAATTGGAATTTATATAGGTTTTGTTCAAAGAATTCCTCGTAAAATTTGGAAGCAAGCCCCAACCCCCCCAAAACAAAATCCTGCCTACGGCACTGTATGTCATGTTAAACATTTTAAAAATATTGAGGCAAAATTTAAAACAACCAATTATTAAAGGCTTAGCAATTTGTTAAACTTTTAGTATTTTACTAACTTTTCGATAATTTTAAACCCTTTCTTTGGTTTTACTAACTAGTAAATCACTAATTGCCTTTCATTAAAAATGGTGCATTTGCACACGTCCAAACAATGACAGTTCGTGAAAAAATACAAAGCAAACAAAACTAAATCTGAGGAAGGGACCTAATAATTTGATTTGTCAGTAGTCAAATTGACAACCACAATTTCTTTCTTTCAAAGAAGTGTAATGAAACTAGTACTTGTAGTTCTGGTGAAATTGGAGTCCCACGGCATGTAATTCGGTCTTGGATTTTCAGGTTTTGAACCAAGAACTGAACTGTTGTCTTGTCAAACTTATTCCTGGAGTAAAATTCTCCATCATCCAGCTCTTCAAAAGGATTTGCTGGGGACTTAAAACATCACACTTTTCTGCACAAAGCAGTCTTCAAACATATCGAAATCTTCGTCTTCCGAAAACATTTTATACCTATTATTTTATTTTTTTTAAAACAATTAGCTCACGAATCATAAAAAAAAACACAATTTAACTCTTTCAAATAAAATTGCCAAGAAATTTTGTACGAGGAAAATGACAGAAGTCATATGGATTTAGCAAATTACTAAAAGTTAAAGCAGCCAGTTTGTGATTTTAACTTTAGTAAAATGTTAAGAGATAGTTAAAATCGTTTTAAATTAGCAAAATCCTTAATAATTTACTAAAATGGCTTAAACATATTACTAAATCGATTAAAATTTTGCGCTATTTAATATCTTATCTCACAGCCTTCCTGAGCATTGAGCTGTTTGCATAGCTTATACAAATTAAGATGAAGATCCAGCGATAGTTATTGGTTGTTGCGTTATAAGAACTTTGTGGAAAATAAATAGATATAAATATATATAAATACCTACAGGCTACAGCTTTAATATTTCAATAGATAATAGAATAATGATCTACATGCTTATGACTGCTGTTAAAATCTGAGTAGGGAACATCGTAATCCTTCCCAAAATGCATGCAATTACTGTAAAAGTCTCCGATTATAATATTATCAAATAGAGATACCATGCCATGACATTGACATTGACGTGAAGTGATGTGACGACTCAACATAACATAAATGGAGCAACGGTGTTGCGTGGGTGGGGCAGAGGCCCATAGGGACTTGAAATCCTTTGGCACATCAGTTCACACCATCGCGATTGAAAACATTTTCTGAAAACTTGAAACTTATTAATAAAATATGTTTCACTACCTGTACAAAATTTGGACAAAGAAGTCTCAAACCGAATTTCTAAATTCGATTCCTAATCATCTCATTTCCCATAAACTCATATTCCAAAGGAAGCTAATTACAACTTAATTTGCACGAAATTCGATAGGAAATCCGTACACCCAAGTGGAATCCATTCTTTGCGTAAAAGAACCTATCTGAAAGAGTGTCAAGCTGTTCAAAAAATTTCAAATAAGTATAGGTAGGAAGGTACCTACATTTTGTTGTTGTAGCATCACCAGTTTATTTTTTACAAAGGACTAAAGCAACATTAATCAGTCCAGATGGATTCGAATATACCTACCTTACCTACCTATATGTAGATATATGAATTGTAATCCATTGAAAATTCACACAACAAAAAACAGACAGAAAGAGTAAACAACGAAATTAACACTTTGATAAGATTCGAAATTAAATGCACTGTCAAACGAAATCATCAAATTTGAGATGACAACACTTTTTGTAATTCGCGAAATTACTTTATTTTTACACTGATGAAAACAAAGCACCTATATGAGTGGAAAGCACTCCACTTTTCGCTCAAAAGTATAAGTAATAAATTTCCTCCCTCGGTGGTAAGAAGTGAAACAGAGTCGCATATACAGCAATTCCTGAAATTTTCTATGGAGATCCTATAGCGTCCTTTGAGACTAAAAATAATTTCTTTGCGCAAATCAATAATCAACCCATTCACAGCGCACTGCACGAAAACAAATTCTAATAAAATTCAAATCCTTGAATATTCGTAGGTAGGTAGGTAGGTATAGTTATCTATGAAAACAACAAATTTCACAATAATAAAAATACAGCAAAAACCGAGCTGCTTTGGTTGAAAATAAACTGAATTTATAATCTTACCGAAAGTTTTTTTTGTAGGTAGGTACCTAGGTATTCACTGTAAAAATCGCACTGAAAACCTTAATGCATGCAGGACATTTTATCAAATGAACACGTCAAATAACTGCAAATTTACAAATTTTTTCAAATCACTGCCGAAAATAATTATACATCAAAATCAATAATATCTACAGGTCGCGCGGGAAATCACTTCACAGGGAACTTCTTATTAATTGATTTGTCATAATTAAAATGCATAAATAAACTCAAATATTTACTCTGTATCTAATATTCATTTTAAATTTACTTAACAGATTATTGAAACATCAGATAACGGTCATGTATGTAATACATAGGTATGTCTGTACAATATATTTTGCAGAATATTGTTATTTTCACGAAACAAAGCAATTGACCTTCAAAGCTTATTAGATTTTGCGGTTGATCCACGACGGCTTTAAGATTTGATAAATTAATCCACTATCATTATTGAGCATGGAATGCTCTACTAATTCACTCGAATGCCTTGAACACAGCCGAGTTTTTTCGAAAAAAAAAACGATTTACTTAGACAAGGCTTAGAATAAAACAACCGCTGTCCTCGAAAGCAGCAATATCAAGTTTACTGAATGAATATTACGATATCAACCGAAAAATCGGCTAACACATTTACCGTTTGCTTCCTAAGAGATTTTTTATTCAAAATGAGAGATAAAGGGGGAAAACCCCTAATAAGTCACTCCCATATATATGAATGTGTGACGAGCAGAATAGATAGCATTTTCTCTATCTGGGGTTGTGCTCTAGACATGAAAATATAAACAGAAAACGAAAAAGAAAGACAGAGAAAGAGGACTGTTCAATGGAAATGTTGTGCAGTGGTACATTATGCCAGGGTGGTTTCGTTTTTGAAGACGTTGGGTTATGCCGCGTACACGTCGACCGGTTGCACTGATACGTAAGAACAGCGAACTTTCAAAAGGCGTTCTATTATTGTAGGAATAACAATATTTCTTGTTTTTATTTAGATATATATATGTAGGTACCTAAGCACACGCCAGTCGATAGTAATATAAGTAGGTGATGCTTTATTAAGTGTCTATGAGTAATTCGGTTCTTAGTGATTACACTCCCCTTCCTATGTAGGTAGGAATATTCTCTTGTTTCTATTTTATATTTTTTCACTATGAATATTCAGATTCTAAATCAAAATCAAATAATAGTTTAAGCAATTAAATGTTTCTTCATTTGATGAAGTAGATAAGTTAAAACAACTAGAACAGCAAATAGATAGGTACATGTGTATGAAGGTAGTTATTTATGTTATCTGCACGATTTATTGTACCTAGGTAGGTTGGTAGGTGGGTTGGTGGGTAGCTAGGTGTATAGCTACCTACTAGGTATACCTACTAGATTTAATTAAGGTAAATTTAATGCCTAAGTTCTTTATTTTAAACTAAAGGAAAAAGTAAAACACTGCTCTTGACATACCAAATAAGAAGTAGGTATAATATAATAGCCACAATATTAGAGATATATGTAGGTAGGTATATATACATCAGACAGAATTAAATTTTATACTAAAGATCTTAAATGTTAAAAATTTTTGGAACTCGATAATTTTTTTTAATATACCTACCTAGGTAGGGAGTCAGCATTTAACTTAATGCAAAAAGCCTTAGTACCTCATACCTCATTGGGGTAAAATGTCTTAATGTTCAATTTCTTGGACTTATTTCAAGAATCCTATCACACTAATTGGAAAGCCGAATCCATTGAAATTCTCATTCAGAAAATAGGTAGGTACCTTCCTACTAACTAGGTATTAGGTAAACGATATGATGGATAAGCGTAACTCCCAGGAAAAGCTACTAGCTATCGAATTGAAGTCGGTACATTAGGCAATTGATTTTCGAGGAAATTTGAGACCAAGCCAATTCCCTGGCATTTCGATTTTTATAAGAGGGGCTCTTAATGTCCCATATATTGGGATTTCCCTCAATTGCTGAAATCAATTGCAAAATTAATTCCGTGGTCCACTCTGTTTTTTTATCACCTTCCAACCAAAATAAACTACAGTTTGCCAGTTGCAACAACTGCAAGTTCATGGCAACGCAATAGTTCAACCAAGTAGACACATTTCACTGCAACCAACGCAACACAACACAATATTATGTCAAGAAATTCCAAAGAAAATTAAAAAGTTGATCAACGCGTTGAACAAATAATGTGAAACACATTAATCTAAAACAATTGCACACCATCAAAGTGCATAAATCAATTCATTGCCATTTAGATACACCTAGGTACCTACCTAGGTGCCTATATAATTTTTTTTTAATATTGAATATGGGTTAAACAGTGACGAATAAAGCAAACGAGTAATACGGATATTTATTAATAATTAGATTGCACCTTATATCTACCAGGAACGCAGTTATGTACCTTATTGTTAGTTCCTGAAAGTTTAGATTAGATTTCCTTTTTACTCGGTCTTCGATCATTATTGACTTTTAAAACCGTTGGAGCTTATTAAAATAATTTTTAACAGCTCGGAGAGAGTCAACCTAAGTACCTAATATCGTTGGAGCTAAATGTTATTTAAATATTCTTAAATATCTCTGAGAGAGTAAAATGCAAGACCGTAACTCTATTTTAAAACTGATTGCATCTCTGGTCATTGAATTTAAAAATATATCTCTGGAAAATGGAGTTTCTTAACAATCTTTAGCTCTGTTACGTAAAACAGCATTCTGCTCGGAAAATATGTTCCATAATAATGTTTTTATCAGCTGTTTCCTGTTTGAAAGCATAAATGCATTTTGATTCTTTACCCTATAAAATAGCTCTGATCTTGCTGGTTTTTTCTGACACCGAGCCTTTATTTGACTTTGGGTAGGTACATGCCATTAAGATTTGATTTTATCAATAATTTTGCCACTTGTTTATAAGAAAATTTGTCAGTTGTTGTTGATTTGTTTTTATCGAACATCTTATACGAGCTTTACATACAAAAACGTATACTTTTCCAACTTTTCCAAAAATCTACTTTTGAATAAGCTAAAGCATGGCTTATTCAAAAGTAGATTGTTTATTTGTATGTATAAGGTAGGGGGGCAAATAAGACCTAACGGATTTTTCGAAATATATGCTATATTTTTGAGAGTACCTATCCGAGTAAGCTAAAAAGGTTATGAATATGATTCTTTGTCATTTTATCTACATGTAAACAAAGATTTTATTGTTTTCGTTAAATTGAAAAGTATATTTTTTGGCATTTAAAAAATGCTTACGTTGTTCTTAATAAGGCCCATGGCCCATGGGGTCTTAATAAGGCCCACTCAGTTTTCTTAAGAATTTCGCAAGTAAAAACACAAAAAAATCATTATCTCTTACCAAACATTTTGTTTAAAATTTATTTCATAAGAAAATAGTCACTTCTGTTTAACAAAAAACACAAATTAAAAAAAAAACTTAATTTTAGCAAAAAACTTAAACAAAAAAATTTAAACTTCACTTCTTCGTAAGTAAAAAAAAAAACTAAAAACTAAAATATTCTTTTTTTATGTTGGTTTCTGTCCTATATTAGGAGATCTTTTGGGAAAAGTTGGCATTTGGTCAGCAACACATTAAAAATATAATATAAAACCCAATAAATTAAAAGCAAATTTGCGTGTGCCCAATAAGCCCTATCCATTATTTTTGTGGGCCTTATTAGGAACATGCAAGACTTAAAAGAAAATATTTTAAATTAACGATCAAAATTTTTTTTACAAACAAATGTTGTAATTTACTCAAAATATTATATATTATATCTACGGGAAAAATCAAAAATAGGTACTTACTTCGTTTAAATTTGTTAAAAAAGAACAAAAAACACACTAAGGTAGGGGGGCCAAATAAGGTGCTGTTCCCAATAAGGCCCACTTGTCAGAAAACACAGAAACGAACAAATAACGGGACTTTTTTTGCTTTGCATATTTAAACCATGTCTACAAGAACACATACAAAGGAAAAAAAGCCAGCTGCGCGATTCATGTCTTGACCTACAGTTCAATGAAATTCGTCTGGGGATGAAGAACTACCAAATTATAAAAAAGTAAGGTAGGGGGCCAAATAAGGCTCACCTAACGGATTTTTCGAAATATCTGCTATATTTTTGAGAGTATTCGAGTAAACTAAAAAGGTTATGATTCTTTGTCATTTTATCTACATGAAAACATAGATTATATTGTTTTCGGTAAATTGAAAAGTATATTTTTTGGCATTTAAAAAAAGCTTATGTTGTTCTTAATAAGGCCCATGGGGTCTTCATAAGACCCACTCAGTTTCCTTAAGAATTTCGCAAGTAAAAACACAAAAAAATCAATATCTTTTAACAAACATTTTGTTTAAAATTTATTTCATAAGAAAATAGTCACTTCTGTTTAACAAAAAACACAAATAAAAAAAAAAACTTAATTTTAGCAAAAAACTTAAACAAAAACATTTAAACTTCACTTCTTCGTAAAAAAACTAAAAACTAAAATATTCTTTTTTTTATGTTGTTCGTTTCTGTGTTTTCTGGCAAGTGGGCCTTATTGGGAACAGGGCCTTATTTGGCCCCCCTACCTTATACTTATGTTTGTCTACTTGATGAGCCTGAAATATCTACTCAATTAAGATTATTTGTTAAAAGAAACTCAGAAATTATGTATAGCCCTTATCTGTTTTGGTTCTTTATTCATTTCCATTTGTTTTTTTTTGTAAGAAATTACATACCTATTTATTTTACTTTTTTCCAAATAAGCTGATTTTTAAATGGGTATAAATGCCAAGCATACCAACTTTAAAATTTAAAGTAAAAGTGTGTATGCAGTCAAAAAAGGCTTTTATTCGGACTTGAATTGCTGCACTATGTATATATGTATTACCAATAAAATACGCCTAAAAGAGTTTTTTACTGTTATTTTATTTTATTTTATTTTATTTTATTTTATTTTATTTTATTTTATTTTATTTTATTTT
The DNA here is from genome assembly GCA_963931855.1 of Philhelius festivus. Taxonomy (NCBI): domain Eukaryota; kingdom Metazoa; phylum Arthropoda; class Insecta; order Diptera; family Syrphidae; genus Philhelius; species Philhelius festivus. Next base: position 96,271,833 of record OZ007555.1, read on the forward strand.
ATTTTATTTTATTTTATTTTATTTTATTTTATTTTATTTTATTTTATTTTATTTTATTTTATTTTATTTTATTTTATTTTATTTTATTTTATTTTATTTTATTTTATTTTATTTTATTTCATTTTATTTTATTTTATTTTATTTTATTTTATTTTAAGAGCTGTAAGCTAAAGGGTGGTCCAACGAAAACGCACGATGTTAATTGTAAATGAAACAAAAAGTGTTCAGAGAGTTATCTTAATATTTTTTTATTATGATAGAAGGATCTATGACAATTATGTGTGAAACAAAATATTGGCCAAATGCTCATCACGGCTTCGGTGGCATACCTCTATCCGATGGTCCATATTTTCAATGAGACATAATTGAGGTTCAATGTTGTTAATGTGCCGAAATAATCTCATCCTTTAGCTCTTGAATTGTTCTTGGCTTATTTTTTTCTTTTAAATATCCCCAAAGAAAGAAGTCCAACTTTGTCAAATCACATGATCGTGGCGGCCAATTAACATCGTCCCGACGCACGACGTGAGATCACACAGCCATTGAATCATCTAGCTATTCTATTCTATTCTATTCTATTCTATTCTATTCTATTCTATTCTTTTCTATTCTATTCTATTCTATTCTATTCTATTCTATTCTATTCTATTCCATTCTATTCTATTCTATTCTATTCTATTATATTCTATTCTATTCTATTCTATTCTATTCTATTCTATTCTATTCTATTCTATTCTATTCTATTCTATTCTATTCTATTCTATTCTATTCTTTTCTATTCTATTCTATTCTATTCTATTCTATTCTATTCTATTCTATTCTATTCTATTCTATTCTATTCTATTCTATTCTATTCTATTCTATTCTATTCTATTCTATTCTATTCTATTCTATTCTATTCTATTCTATTCTATTCTATTCTATTCTATTCTATTCTATTCTATTCTATTCTATTCTATTCTATTCTATTCTATTCTATTCTATTCTATTCTATTCTATTCTATTCTATTCTATTCTATTCTATTCTATTCTATTCTATTCTATTCTATTCTATTCTATTCTATTCTATTCTATTCTATTCTATTCTATTCTATTCTATTCTATTCTATTCTATTCTATTCTATTCTATTCTATTCTATTCTATTCTATTCTATTCTATTCTATTCTATTCTATTCTATTCTATTCTATTCTATTCTATTCTATTCTATTCTATTCTATTCTATTCTATTCTATTCTATTCTATTCTATTCTATTCTATTCTATTCTATTCTATTCTATTCTATTCTATTCTATTCTATTCTATTCTATTCTATTCTATTCTATTCTATTCTATTCTATTCTATTCTATTCTATTCTATTCTATTCTATTCTATTCTATTCTATTCTATTCTATTCTATTCTATTCTATTCTATTCTATTCTATTCTATTCTATTCTATTCTATTCTATTCTATTCTATTCTATTCTATTCTATTCTATTCTATTCTATTCTATTCTATTCTATTCTATTCTATTCTATTCTATTCTATTCTATTCTATTCTATTCTATTCTATTCTACCCAAGAAACAATTTTAGCTGTATTAATGCTTGAAAAGCGCTTTCGGAGCTAATCTTAGAGCTAGTTAATTCAAAAGCACGCTCTAGATGCGCCTTTAGAGCAAGCATGGAGCCCACTTGCAGCTAATTCATTGAGTTTGAGAGCACTTTTTAGCTCCTTAATAGTGCTTGTAAGTATAGGTTTTGACAGCTAAAAGCTTTAATATACACTTTAAAACTGCCATAGAGCCGCGTGCTTTTACGTTTTTTATTAGTATTAGTAAATTAATACAAATCGTACTATTGAACTCGAAAAGAAATTATTATTTGTGTTGGTAAATCATCTTAGCATCATAATTTATTTTCATAGAACAATGAGTAAAGGTAATAATTAAAAGCCATAATACGTTCAACATGGGAGAGATTTCTAAGTGCGATTTCATTTTTATCAGAAATGTTGATATTGTACTTCGAAATATTACAACGCCCTTCTTAAATAATTTGTTTTAAGTGGATGGTAAATTTTTTTTTATTTCAATTTTTAACTTGAGAAAAAAATATTTATTTTGCTCGTGCACTTTTTTGGATAAGGCTTCTGTGTTTATCATGATTCTTTTAAAAATGGAGTCATCACAGCACTGTTAATAGTTTTCTTTTCCTTTTGTCATTTTGTTAAACACACATGAAGATATAGCTTGTAGCTCTTAAGTAAATCTTTAAAAAATTCTTTTGCTCTTAAAGAGCTATTTTAAAGGGTGCAGTATCAAAATGCTAACATGCTTTCCAACAGCTGATAAAAACATTACTATGGAGCAAATTTATAGAGCAGAAAGCTCTTAAATGTAACATATCTAAAGATTGTTAAGAAACTCCATTATAGAGCTAGATATTTAAATTCGTTTACCAAGAGCTGCAATATGTTTTGAAATAGAGCTAGGGCCGTTCATTTAACTCTTTTAGAGCTATTTAAGAACATATAAATAACATTTAGCTCCAACGATGTTACTTGGGTATTCTATTCTATTCTATTCTATTCTATTCTATTCTATTCTATTCTATTCTATTCTATTCTATTCTATTCTATTCTATTCTATTCTATTCTATTCTATTCTATTCTATTCTATTCTATTCTATTCTATTCTATTCTATTCTATTCTATTCTATTCTATTCTATTCTATTCTATTCTATTCTATTCTATTCTATTCTATTCTATTCTATTCTATTCTATTCTATTCTATTCTATTCTATTCTATTCTATTCTATTCTATTCTATTCTATTCTATTCTATTCTATTCTATTCTATTCTATTCTATTCTATTCTATTCTATTCTATTCTATTCTATTCTATTCTATTCTATTCTATTCTATTCTATTCTATTCTATTCTATTCTATTCTATTCTATTCTATTCTATTCTATTCTATTCTATTCTATTCTATTCTATTCTATTCTATTTTGTTCTATTCTATTTTTTCGAATATCCCACAGATGAGTTGCCAAAAATGACTATGACCCTAAAATTGTTCTTAAAAATTCATTGAAAGTCTATTATGCACTTAAAATTAATGACCTTTTTTGAGCATTTACGTACCATTTACATCCTTTCAAATGGCATACTTTAATTAATGAAAATGGTTGACCTTTTGCATGATCAGGTGGTTTTTCGAATGGTATATAATTTTTGCGAATATCCCAAATATGGGGTGTCAAAAATCGGGCGTGACCTTGCTAAAGCTTAAACCTTCATTACATGTACATCAAGTGATCGCGATATCTTATGTGCCCGTTGTAACTAATATATTAAAAACTAAATTTCGGGAACACGATCAGACCAAAAACATAAATGTTAAAAAACGAGCCAAGTTCTTCTATACAAAAACCTTTGTGTAACAAGTCAGCCGTGAAAAGTACTGAGATCTAAAAGTACGCCAAGTTCTTACTTCATGAAGGTTTAATACCGAATATTTAAAGTAGAATAATATTGAAACAGCTACAATGTAATAGAGAAATTTTATTATTTAATGATTACTAACTAAAATTTGATGTGTCAAGTTTTTAAAACCTTTCGAATTGAAATTAAAAAAGCTTGCCAAGAAAGCCCATACAATTTTAGTCAGTAATCATTAAATAATAAAATTTCTCTATTACATTGTAGCTGTTTCAGTATTATTCTAAGTACTTTAAAAATTCGGTAATAAACCTTCATGAAGTAAGAACTTGGCGTACTTTTAGATCTCAGTACTTTGCACGGCTAACTTGTTACACAAAGGTGTTTGTATGGAAGAAATTGGCTCGTTTTTTAACATTTATGTTTTTGGTCTGATCTCACTCCGTTTTGCAAAGATTTGAATATTTTGCCATATCAAAATCTCGAAAGATACGGAAAGACAGAACGGTGGACCCTACCTACTAAAATCAACTTAGTTTATAGCTTCCTATTTCTTTTGGTATATTTTTTTTTTATTGTTTTTTTTTTTTATTTGCGCTTCAATTGTTTCTTCTTCTCCTGGAAAGATACCAAACACTAACATACCTACCTTAATTATAAATACTAGTACGTACATCCGCTCAAAGTCATAAAAAAGCAATAATGGTTGAGGGTGCGATGATGCTTTTGTTGCAATTTTCACTCCTTGTTATGGTAAGATTTACCGCAACAAAAACCATTCTTAATCTTGGTTCTTCAAACCTTCTTCGACTATGTTGTTTAGTCATAGTCTCACTCTCGATATCTGTTTTCCCCTTCATCCCAACCATTCCCATTTTTCGAATTTCGACGAACATTTTAAGTCCGTTGTCCTCATGGAGCTTGAGAGTAGCTCAAAGAGGATGACGAAATAGGTACCCTATAATTCGATCGTGTTGAGCCAGCGGATGGGCTGGAGACTCACACGTCATCTATTCAGGGAACGAGGCTCGTAACATATTGGAAGAAAACGACAGAACGAAACATACACATACACTTAAAGTGGATATGGGAACAACACAACATCAACATAATAAGAGAGAGAAAGAAAGGCTAAATGGTTAAACTAATTCTTGGTTGACTATTGAAGCCGATAGGCGATTTGGAAATTTTTTATATTGAGGAAGAAAAAAAAAAAGGAAATATAAAGAATTGAAAGAAAAGAAAATAGTATTAAGAAAAATAAGAAAAAAAGTGTTTGGAAAAGATTAAGAAAAAAAGGGATTCGAAAAAGGAGTTAAGAACGCCAGAACGGGGCGAATAAGGTGATCGAGAAAAGTTTGTGGTGAAAAGAAGAAGGAAGGAAAAAGGAAACAAAATAAGGAAAAGATAAGTAGTGATTTATCAAGTTTATTCGTTTCAAAAGAAAAAGTGTTGTGACTTAGAAATTCGGTTGGCCCTTGTAGCAATTTTTTTTTAATCTCAAAATTGTGAGACTCGCGACCCCATTACCGTAGTTTAAATTATCAGTTTTATTTCGGGACCGAGTAATAGCGGTCCATTCTTGCGGTCTGGGATTCTAAAATTGTCTTTGTTTCATTTTGTATAGTTTCAAGTTCGCTTTTTAATAATTTTCTTTCTCTTAAATTGGTTTAATCCAATTTACATTTGTAAATCTATAATTGAAAAAATTCTAGGTTTTAATCCAGGCGAAAGCCACGGTTTCCTAGATATTTTTAAATATGTAAAACTCTTTTACTTCCCATTGGGAATTTAAATTTGTGTTCGCTTCATCTTTTTAAAGAAAAATTACAGCATACCGGTCAAGGCAAACGACCATAAACAGTTTCCTGGCGCCCACCCCTTCCACGTAAGTAGGTACGCCCCAGTAATTGCATTTACTTAATTGCCTTTTTTATAACACCCAAATTCTCTTTTTTTATATTCAAACTGAATTGTTTATTTTTTTTTATTACCAATTTAATTCGACGAACCCACCCCCAGTTGACTAGCCGGTTAGCTGCGTCGTTACCCATCGCAGTTGTTGTTGCAATATTTCTAATCTCTTTCTCTCTTTCATACTTTTTGATCTTTTGACATTTCATCAATTCGATCTAATCTCTCGCGTGTGCCGGTTGATGCACATTTTAATAATTAAATAATTCGTTTGTTCTTTTTTTTATTAATTATAAGTGGATTCGTATAATCCAAAGTCGCGGTTTTCAAAGTATTCGGCATCATAATCATCCTAACACAACATCCTAAAATTCGGGTATAAATATTGCAACATCCTTTTTTTAAAATAAAGGTAGCACACCAATAATTAATAGCCTAATTAGTGGTTTGATTATAGTTGACATCACAGTTAAGAGTTTTTTTTTATGTAAGCTTATAATTTTTCCATTCATGTTAACATAACATAGAGTACCAAATCGAGCACTCTAGTTCTAAGGAAAGTAATGAATTTTAAAGATGCATGTATAGTTTCAAAATGACAATAAAAATACACTTCGAATGAAAAATTTTAGATTTTCTATTTTTCGCTTTGAATGTACATTAAGCTATACCGCTCTACCAAATTTCATCGTTGTACAGCAATCGGAAATGCTCCATATAAATTAAACATTTTTTCAGAAAGTGGGCGGGGATACCACGCCTCCTGAATGAAAAACCTCAAGTTTTATTTTTGGTTCTTTATATGCAATTTGAGCACTACCGTTCTAAAAAATTTCATTATTCTACTGCAATCAGAAGTGTGCCATATATAATTTACACCAGTTCTAAGGAAGTGGGTGGATACCACGCCCCTGAATGGAAAACCTCAAATTTTATACTTTTTTCCTTGTATGCAATTTAAGCCCTACCGTTTTACCAAATTTCATCGTTTTACAGTAGTCGGAAGAGTTCCATTCAACCAACACCAATTCGGAGAAAGTCTGCGGATACCACGCCCCCCGAATGGAAGACTTCACACTTTCGATTTTTTCCTCTGCTTGCATGACAAGCAAAATTACAAGATTCTACGATGTCGGGAAGTGCTCCATAATTTTGATGATCTGTCAGTCAGTCAGTCAGTTACGGTTTTTGTGATTTTTGAGGCCTAATATCTCAGAAACTGCTTACGCTAGAAAACTGAAATTTGGTGGGGCGCCTGTGCCTGACTAGCTTAGCAAATATTTTAAGTTTCTGACTTCATTAGTACTGAAAAATTTGCTGTGATCTACAAAAAGACCGGAAACTTGATGCCTATGATTTTATCTGCGTAACTGTCTGAAGATCTCAACATAATCAAGATATTCTGTTTGCCGTTTTAGAAAATTACATTCTTTTGTATCTTGAGTTTAAATTCTTAAAGCCTTTTTAGTATTTTATTTAAAGAATCAATATGTTCCTGCAGAGATGTGGAGAAGATAAGTAAATTATCAAGATACACGATACAAATTTCATTAATGAAGTAATAAAGGACTACATTCATCATCCCTTGAAAGGATGCAGGCCATTTTTTACACCGAATGTCCATCTGAATTTGAAAACGCTGTTTTATTTCTATCTTTCATATCTATATTTCATATCAAAGTTTTCAATATAGTCGATTACAATGAATTATCGGATTTTCTTGGAGCTATGCAAATTGCCGAACGATCATCTAAAATACTCGTATGAAAGACACTTTGAAATTTTGCGATAGATTTCGTTAAGTTCAAAAATTCTTGGTCATTTTAATCATCAAGTATAAGATTCATTTTATCTATATCTATATCATTTGTTTTTCTTTTTCGGAATACTCGGAAATAATGCTACTACATCAAATGATATTAAAACCTCATTTTCTTTCATTTCTAAGTTTTTAACTCGTTCTATGAAATCACATGTATTACTCACGCTTCTGCTTTCAGTCTGTCTGTAGTTCTGGAACTCAGATACCAACAATTTGGCGATTTTTTCCGTTGGTGCATCTTTATTCGAGATAATCGGTCGCATACTCAGTGTAGGTTTATGTGTTTTGGGCAATCCATATAATTTTGGAACTGCAGGATTCGCCACCATCAGCTTCCATTCTACTTTCGGTCCGAACACAAGTAAAATTTCCTTGAGTAGTGCAGTTGTTCCTTTAACCATGCTAGGTAGTGGGGTTTTGTTTAACTGTACAAAATTGTTTGCCGATGGTATTTCACACATTTTCTCTTTATACTGTTTTTTATCCATGATAACCAAATCACGTCCTTTATCAGATTTCATGTAAAAACAATCCCTTTCGCACAGTTTTTTAATGGTTTTAATATGCGAGGAGTCTTTCTTTTTAGCTCTTTGTTCGGCGTTAATACATTTTGAATTATTGGTTTTGCTGCATTTCCTATGTTGGTTTTAGTTGTTTCAGATAGAAACTTGATTCCTGTCTCTATGTCTGCAATTATATCTTCTACAGGTAATGTTTTCGGTGTTGTTGAAAATTGCAGTCCTTTTTGAAATAGATTCATTTCGTTATCGTCAAAGGTTTGAGATGAAATATTTCGTACAAGTTTCCATAAGAAAAAAATGAGAAAAATCAAGATTTGTAATCACGGCACTTGAAAAACCGTCACAAGGTGACCATTTTTTCAAATGCCTATAACTCTCAAAATACATGGCTACGATTTTCTTTATTATTTTCTGATGACGGTCACCACTTACCCTATTACGCGTTTTCGTTTCTACGTTGAATTTTGGGACACCGATTATAGGTACTATAGTCTATAGGACAAGTTCTTCATTTGGAAAAAAATTTAACTTGGTACTTAAGGGTCTTTGGTGATTCTCTAGAAAAAAGATTGAAATTTTTGTTTGCTCCAAAACTAACGCTACCCCCATTCATCCTAAATGCAAAATCTTATTCATCTCGAAAACGGCTCTAACGATTTTGATAAAAAAATGTGTGTGCTATTATGGACATGGACTACACTTTGGTCAAACAAAATTTGAGGAAAAACTATTATTAACGGTACCTGTCAGTGAACAAAAACACAATTAAATTTTGAAATTAAATCATTAAATACTAAGAATTTGCATATCAAATTTTTTTATAAAGATTTTAAGGAAAATTTGGTACACAAAAAACATGTTTCAGTATGTCTGTATGCCTGTGTACCTCTCCCTACAGCCTGATTCCCTGGAAGAGAAATTGATTTTTTTTTTCAGCTCCCAAACTAACGGTACCCCCGTAATGCAAGATCTCTAAAACGGCTCTAAAGATTTTGATAAAAATAAAATGCACGACTGGGTCGCACGAACTTGCTCTTGTAATAGACTAGGAATTTTAAAAACCAATGTCATTAGAGAAAACTGTTCATAAGGATAAAATTCATTTTTTAAATGACTAAAACAATTCCTTCAGCAGTTGGAGCTAAGCACAGAATGCCATGTATTTTAAGCAAAAATTAGTCTATGCAAGAACAAAATTATAATTCGTTGTAGTGTTTTTTTTAAAATAAGCTTTTATATATACAAAATTTTTAAAACATTTTAAAGAAACAAATTTGGAACGCCACACAGTGGCCCGAATTGACTCTTTTGGTTGCAAAAATCATATCTCTTAAACGAATAAAGATATCACCACAATTTTTTTTATCTTAAAGGAAATTCCAAGGCTATACAGTTTGAGAATTTAAAGAAAAAATATTTATGTACATGGTGTTTCAGAATCTGCTGCTGAAATAAGAAGTTTTAATTAAGGTGATTAACATATCCGGTATTTAATTTTAAAAAGGTTGAAAGTCAATTTATGAAGTAATTTGAGTGTAATTTAAATAAAACAGTGGGGAAAAAAGAAAACAAACCAAATTGAATGAAAATGTGGCGAAAAAAATCTTTTTTTTTATTAAATGATTTTTTTATTTTATTTTTTATTTTTTTATAAAAGAGTACTTATAAGTATTTATAAAATATTTTATTAATAGATAACAATTCAAAAAGGAGAAGAATAAAGTAAAAGGAACACAAATTTACATACAAACATTACATTTCTTGGAAACTATCATCTAAGTCCGGGGAAATGCGTAACAAACTTATCATTTCTGGTGAGTATTGGGCTTTCAGATCTTTTTGGGTTCTTACATGCCTCAAGGAAGAAATAAGTGGATCGGATGAGATTGCTAGCATGTTAAATAAGTCTTCATTCTGCCGAATTCTTGAAACTTTGCACGTATTTTGATATCTGTATTTCTTGTAGTCTTTATTTTTGGACTCTTGGACTTCTTCTGACAATTCTCCAAGTGGTAGAGATTGGTATTCGATTATATTTTGACTATGAACCAAAATTTTATGAAGAGTAGGTGTTAGTAGTTTTTAAGGTACTTTCGAGCGGTTGCCTCCGATTGTTCAAAAAATCTCCTTGAAGTGTTTCCATCATTGCTATTTCCAAATCCTTGATTTAGTTTATCCACAGCAAGTTCAAGCTCATCGTGAAAACGTCTTTGAATCTCTCGTTTTCTTCGTATTCCTGCCTCCTTGATCCCAATAGATTCATCAAATTCCTCTCCCTTTGTCGAAGTGTATAAGCAAGTTTTAAAATAAATTCCATGCACCTGATTCTAGCATTCAATGGAGAGATTCCATATTCGTAATTATGTTCGTCGTTTTTTAATTCATCCTGGTTATTGAAGTTTATTTGGGTTCTTTTACATATCGGACATGACCGCGTTAATTCGTTTAAAACTTTTCCGTCAATATACTCGTAGTTATATCTTCATTAACTTTATACTTTGTTGGTTGAATATCTGCTATTTGCCTTTTCATATCTTTGATTGTTGTATTTATGAGGTCAATAGTTTCTTTGGCATATTGGAACATTATGGGTCGGCAGAAATGAGTTGATGATGGGCGAGGGTTCCTCCAATGTTCGCAATCTGCACTATTGAGCCTGAGTGGAACAACTGATGCCATGAACATGTTTGCGTCTGTTTCTGCTTTCCTTGACTCTTTTGACTCGAAACGGACTTGCAGTAGAAATTGCCTTGATCACATCACTCTTCGCCTTTTCATGGTCTTTATTATACCTTTATTACTAATGCATCAGAGAGATTTGCAGTTCTTATCTCATCTGTTGCATTGATTAGTTTTTGCTTTTTTGTTTTGTGAATCTTGCGCACTCATTGACTGACTTTCTGGCCTTCCTCTTGATGATCTTGATGTAGTTAGGAGATCACGCATTACTTCTGTTTGTCTGGTGATATGGAGAGATGAAGATAACCATTGCTCATTTTTGTTTATAAAATTGACTCTCGATCTATGGGCTGTGACCCATTTTTTGTTAGTAGCGCAATGAAAGTGTCTTAGTTTTGCTTCATTTTCCGGTAAATTTTCAGCAGATAGTTGGTGTTCACTTATTACGGCAGAAATAAACTCGTCAGTGCTATTAACTTTTAAAAAAAGTTCAAACAAAATATTGTTTGGTATATCCATTTTAAATAATTTTTCCTTATACAACTGCTCGATCGCTCGTTATAGTTTTAAATAATAACTCCATCCCAATGTTTTATTTTTTTATACCTTAAAACTAAATAATTTCACTAAAAATATTGGCGCAAAATTTTAAACAGTTCTCGTTTAAGAAATTAAACCGGCTCTACTTAACGCAGTCGTTTAGCTTGGAGACTTGGTCTAACTTTTGCATAATTTTAAACACGTTAGACAACTCTTCTAACTGATGTGGGTTTTACAACAGAACCTAAGCGAATTTGCGTTGAACAGCCCTTAATTTGACAGATACATAACTCACACAACTACAAAAACACAAAAAAAAGTAAAAAGAACAGACAACTTTAAACCAAATAATTTTTCGCCGAAAAAAGTACATTTTATATACTACCTCGGTATAGATTTTGATTGTTTATAAGTTATTTACATTATTTTAGATGGAAATAAAATATAAATCGCAAATTCACAGCATAAAAACTCAATTTGTTGTTGCAAGGTGCAGATTCATTTAGCTATACTCGTCTCGGCCGGCGGCGCGCGTGCATACATAAGATATGTATATGTACCTACATACATTTGTGTTTACAGATTTGTTCATCGTAGAGCAGTTTCGTACGATTATTTCGAATTTATAATATTCAGTCTATTTACAAAAAACATCTTTAAAAATTGAATACAACATTAGTAAACATTTTTTCTTCCATTTGCTTTGATATGAAATGACCATTGTCAATATGGATAAAGTATACTTTTAAAAGATAAACTAGCTATTTGCTGCTGTTAAAGTAAGACGAGCTCTTTAACGTTAAAGTATAGTTTATGTCCTTTAAAATTAACAAAAAGTCGGTTCTCGTTTTATACTCAATATTTAGAGTCGACTCCCATTCTAAAATTGATTTAGAGTAGGTTTTAAATGTTTAAAATTTTGCGCCATTCTTTTTTATGACATCCCAATAAGGTAATCTGTTTACCTAAAAATATTCTAATCCAGTTAAGAACCCTTATCCATCAAACTACCTGACAATAATTAATCATACCGGAAATCAAAAACATTCATGCTTAAAAGTTTTATTAGGCGTTACACGAAATAAGCTATAAAACCGTTTTAAAAGGCTAAGCATAAAATATGTATTCCTTCTAAATTACAAAACCATTTTATTTAAAACCAAACCTCATACCTGCAAAACAAAGAAATAATAATTTCCATGATTTTTTTTTGCACTTGAAAAAAAACTCAGAAAAAATGACTGACTTTTTCATATCAAATCTCTCTAGCTCAGTGTTATGCAACTTTATGCAGCTGAGTTTTTGGTTGTAGATAAAGAGATATATAAGGATTCATTATCTGTCCAGTTTGGCTTGACAACTTTTAAAAACTTTTTTTCTACTCAATGTAAAAATGAAAAAGTGCCTAAAAATTAAATTTAGTACTTTAAAAAATTTATATATTTTTTTTTTTTATTTCTGATCATAGTAATTAACACATATATCAAGTAAAAATAACAAAAAAAAGTTTAACTTATACTCTTTTCCTAGTTTTTACACTCAAAGTTAAAAAAAAAAATAAAAAAAAATGTTTTTTTCTCACCTTAAATATTTGTCAACTTTGACTAGCTCTACAAGCCAAACCGTTCATACAAATGAAATAATTTTTGCGATTACTAGAGCTCCAAACATTTTTTAATTCAGAAAATGTAAAAGTTTTGCATTATAAACCCAAGGTTTTTAAAACTTTTTAGAAGCTTGTCTATAAACAATGGCATTAAAATCCATTATGCCGATAATGAGAAATTCAAAATTCGAAAAAATCGTTCTATGGTAGGTACAGTCAGTAATATCTTGATTTCAAAAGTTTTTCTTATTAAATTATAGATCGTAAGAATAAATCAAAAGAAACAAAATTTTAGCGAAATTCTCGGAACCGTTTTCGAGAAAAATACGATTTTCTAAAACCATTTTTTAACATTTGTATAGAGAGTACCGTTATATTTGGGTTAAATAATTTTTTCTCATATCTTGTAGTATTATTAAGAAACTTGTATTTATCAAGTTTTAAGAAAATTGAGCATAGGGTTTTCGAAATATTGAGTTTTCAAAAAAAAAAAAAGATTTTTTTTTTTAAATTCAAAAAGTTATTTTTGGAAAATTTGAATTCACAATAATATTTAAACTATTGGGGACCTTTAGCGGAAAAAAAACGATCAAAATCCGTCGTACCGTTTTTGAGAAAATCAAAAACCAAAAAAATGTTTCCAAGGGGGGTACCAAAAATAACAATTTTTTGGAAAATTTAACTAAATGAATTTTTTTTTTTAAATCTGTGGGAAAGTTTTTGAGAAAAAAAAAATATTTATAAGATTTCCAAAAAAAATCGTATGGCAGGTACCGTTTTGGACGTGTTCATATGCACCATTTTTAATAAAAGGCAATTAGTAATTTACTAGTTAGTAAAACCAAAGAAAAGGTTTAAGATTTTCGAAGAGTTAGTAAATTACTAAAAGTTTAACAAATTGCTAACTAGTAAATTGCTAAACCTTTAATAATAGGTTGTCTAAAATTTTGCCCAATGACACCTTCAAGAACAGATCATTTATTTGAAAGGATATGTATAATCAATTTGGTTTTTATATTTACTGTCTGGCGATATCAAATTCCAGCGCGTTTGTGGTTTGTTTTTAAACAATGAATTATTAACCCTAAGCTTTTGTTCCCAAATATACATAGGTTGGAGAGCGGAAACAAGTATGTTAAATCTTAACTGTTCAACGGATTTAAATTAAATTTGGCACATATCTTTAAATCAGTCTAATTAGACTGATTAAACTGATTAGACTGATTTAAACATATGTGCCAAATTTCATTTAAATCATAATTTATTTATTCAAAATTTGGTTAAGAAAAAACAATTAAAAAAAAGTTATTATAATTTTTACAAAATTAGAGAGTTTTCATGTTTGTATGGGAGAGCGGAAACAAATTTGACACACATATTAAAATTAGCCTTATATATATTTTTTTCAAAATTTGGTTAAGAAAAATCATTAGTAAAAAAGTTGTTGACATTTTTCAAAAATATGATTTGAAAGTTGAAAAATTTTAATAAATGGTTTCGCAAAAATCGAATTTCTCAGACCTGGGTCAATGATTAATTTTATTTTAATTTTTAAATAAAGGTAAACGTTTTTTGTTAAAATAATGCGCTTAACCAGTTCATTCTGATAATTAGTACCGAAGAAATCAAACCTTTTGATAAACACCACTGTCAAGACGGAGATTTTTGAAACCCAATTCAGTGAGACATTTTTGAACATAACTCCCACATCTACAAGTATCTGCAGCTTGAAAGTATGGAGCACACGCTGGTATACTTCGTTACTTGGAGTCTTTCGGAGCTTTTTTTTTTTTAATCAAAAAGTTAAAAAAAAAAAACATTTTTTCTTATTGCCAATTTTTCAGGCTACTTTACTTATAGAAGGCTTCTTTTATGAATTATCAATTTTTTTATATTTTTTAGATAGTCAAAAATAGACAAATAAAATGATATAAGAAGTTAAAGAATTTATTAAAAGAAAAAGACATCTAAACGTTTGTTGAAAATATGGTTCAATGAAATTATTTTTGAACTTTGAGGGCCTCTAAAACAGAACAGGGTGTCCCACGATCACCGCCCCAAATGAAAACCATGGATTTCTGAGGTCATTTTAAGTCGAAAAACTTAAGAGGTCATTATCTCGTTTTCGTCCCGTTTTCGAGTTATAACGGTTTTTATGATTTTTCCCTTAACTAAAGCCAGTCCAAACTACGTCCGATTCGTAAGATTTTTTTTTATAACCAATCAAGAATTTATTACAGTTTTAGTTTGTTCAAAAATTTTTTTTCTGCGGACAACCGTTTCTCCGCAATTTTGCATCAAACCCAATTTTTTCGTTTTTTAAGTATTTTTTTTCATTTTCAAAAAAATATGAGATTTTCATAAATAAATTATTTCCGGAATTTATTAATACGTGAAATCATATCTACTTTTGCGATCATACGAAAAACAGTTAACCGAAAACATAAGGACACTCAACTGGTACCTCCGTTAACTACGACCCAAACGCAAAATAGTTGGCCTACTCATCAATTAACAAATTAACATTTTTTATGTGCCTATATTTTCTGGTCCCCAAGCAGTTGTTTTTTTAATTTTTTTTTGTCGATGTAATAAATTACATTTAATAAGTAAATAAGACCAAACAGAACTAAATTCGAGAAAGCACATATGGCTCCAGTTTCCATTCTTTCAAACAAAGATAGAGCATAATACTCGTAGTTGGACTACTCTCTCTGGGATGCAAAATAGTTGGCCTATGAAGATTTAAATAGATTTTCAGTTAACCGTTATTAAAAAAATGACATGCACTTGTTTTGTTGTTTATTGATCTCTTGTTTTATGCAAGCCAGCAACAATTTAATGTCAACCATGGTGCGTGGCGTTGCATTATCAAGAGACCTTAGGGAATCCATAAATAAAGCCTTCGAAATGGGATTATCGAGCTACAAAATCGCAAAACAATCAATTTACCGCGCTCATCGATTCGAAACATTATCTCAAAGTTCAAAAATAGTGGAAATGTGGAGATCGGTAAAAAAACAGGACGCCCACCAATTGCAAAACCGCGAGATTGCCGAGCTTAAAAAAAAATAATAAAAGAAAATCGACGTCAACCGGCCGCTGCAATAACTGTTCAATGGAGGGAAAGAATAAAAAAAAGTGTTTCGGTCGACACTTGCAAACGGATTATGAAAAAAATTGGATACAAATTTTATAAGGTTTGTTTTAGATTTATTTAAATTAGAGCAATTTTAATTCGTTAAAAACACAGGCCAAAGAAAAACCACTTTTAACACCTAAACAAAAGAAAAAGCGGCTAGAGTGGGCCAAACAACGTAAAAACTGGACTTTAAGTCAATGGCGGTCCGTTATTTGGAGTGATGAGTCCATGTTTGAAGTTTGCGTGGGCGACGAACGAAAACGAGTCATTAGAAAGTCATAAGAGGTTTTTCACAAAGATTGCATTAAAAAAACGGTCAAGTTTCCAGCATGTCGGGGCGGGGTTTGGGCAATTTGCTTTTTGTAAATGGAAGTGTCAATGCTGCCAGGTACAGGGATATTCTGGAAAATGAGCTTCTCCCATGAATACCACGACTTCAAGCTAGTGATCGAGACTATATTTTCCAACAGGATGGGGCTTATTGCATTACAACAAGGTCTAAAATGGCGTGGCTATCTGCTGAAGCTATTCTTTACTGGAATGGCCTTCCAGCAGCCCTGACCTTTCACCAATTGAAACTGTCTGGCATAAAATGAAACAAAAACCGCGAAAAGAACCATGCCGGACCTCTTCAAGACCTTAAAGCTAAAATCATAAATATTTGGGAATCTTTTGGCACCGAAGAATGTCAAAAATTAGTTGACACAATGCCACCGCCCTAGAACCTAGAAGCAGTTATCAAGGCCAAAGGCGACGTAACACCATAGTAAAATAAAAATTAAGACCCATAGGCCAACTATTTTGCGCTTAAAAAAAAGTATCAATCGTTATTTTATTTTTTATTATTGCTCTATATCGTTATTTAATTGAAGTCATTTTGTTTTTTGTTACTTATTCCTATTCAAAATAAATATATCTTAAGAAAAATACCAAAATATTGATTTTATTTCCGATGGAATTTAAGAATCAGAAGATTTTTGTTTTTTTATCATAGGTAGTCCAACTATTTTGCGTTTGGACTCGTACTATACTACATAATTATAACCACAACGCTTCCAGAAGGTGCTATGTACTACTTATCAGTAACTGTAACTTTCGAAAAAACGAAATGAGTTATTTTTTTTGCTGCAATACAACACACTCCGACCTTGGAGCCATCAAAAACTCAAACTTGCTCCGTTACTGCCCATATACTTAAACACATAATGTCAATCATCAAAAACGCAATTGCTGCTGGCTTTGTGTGTCTATTTGTTAATGATCAATTCATAATAGGACAGTTTGTTTAAAATATGAAGACACATAAAATAAAATGCACGACTGGGTCGCACGAACTTGCTTTTATGTAAAAGTTAAAAAATTAATACTTCTAGAGAAAAAATGTTCATAAGCAAAAAATTCATTTTTTAAATGACTAAAACAACTCCTTAAGTTATTATTTTATAAATAGTAGTTTAGTAGTTAGAGCTAAACACATAATATGTTTTATAAAAGATTTTTAAAACATAGGTATTTAAGAAAAAAATTTTATAGTAGGTACAGGTACACTCAGTAATGTCTTAATTTAATTTTTTTTTATTAAATTAAAATTAAAATTTATCAAAATTCTCGGAGCCATTTTTGAGAAAAATACAATTTTCGAAAAAGATTTTTTAACACTTGCATGGTGGGTACCTTAATTTTTAGTTAAAACAAATTTTTTCCCTCAGATCTTGTAGATGCAGGGGTTTTCGGAATATTGAGTTTCCAAAAAAAATAATTGGCGTTTTTCTTTTTTCATTCAGAGTAGACTTTCTCCGAATCGAGTGTGTTCTAAGAGCTCTGAATTATTTTATAAACATGCGCAAGTTTTTGAGTTTTTTTCTGTCTGTCAGAATGATTTCAGCATTTAACTCTGTCTACTCAGCTATTTTATACTGAGCTCATAGAGTGCGCTCTGAACACGCTCTCAACGAAAAAAGAAACAAAATTTTTGAACTGTTATACACTCTGGAGCTAAAAAAGAAACACGATATTTAGTTTGACAGTTCAGGTACCTACTACTCTGAACTAAAAAAGAAAAACGCCCAATATTTAAAATTTGGAGAAGCTTCATAATGATTAAAATCAGTTGTACTGTTTTCGAGAAAATCAAAAACAAACAATATAAAATGGTCCCAAGAGGGATTCCAAAAGATGATTCGTACCGTTATTTTTGGTCTTAAAAAAAGAAAAATTTAACGAAAATCGGCCCATGCTCTTAGGCCGTAGTCGAAGAGACAGACAGACAGAATTTCGAGACCCACTTTTTCTTTGCTATCATCGTAATGTCAACTTTGATAAAAATCTTGAGTTCGATTTATTTTACGAATGCATTACTTGCCTTATAGTACCCTTAAGTCGTAAGAAAAACGCAGAGAACCGATAAAGGGAAACACAAAACTTCTAATAATCAATTGAACTTACATTAATATTAATATGGCACGAAAATAGCACTTTGTCTCTTTTTTCTTTAACAAAATGAACTCTTATTTTTTGGTTGTTTCGGGGGGGGGGGGGTGTTAACCCCTAATACCCCTACCTGCGTTCGCCCTTGATAAACGGTCTTACTAATTAACTTTATCTATTTGTCCTTTTCTTAACCACAATAGCTCAGAAAAAATTAATTTTGTATTTAAAAATTATTATTTTTTTTAAATTCACTCAGGTTGTTTATTTTTTGTTAATTACATTTAGTATTCTTTTTAAGGAAAAAAAAATTATTTTTTTAAGAAAATGAACTGGGCTTTAATAATAAGTGAAAAAAAATTAATACTCGTTAACGTGTTTTTTTTTAATAAAATGATATCAAAGTGAAAAAACTACTTAAGAAACGAAAAAATTGGGTTTGATTCAAATTTGCGGAGATACGGTTGTCCGCAGAAAAAAAAGTCTTTGGACAAACTAAATATAAATAAAAATAAATTTGGTGGTGCAACAGCTCGGAGTGAACCAGGACCTAGTGACTTACAACTCTCAACCATTCCCGTGTGCGTGTTACCAGGAACGGAGGGGACCTACAATTTTCTGCCGATTCCGAACGGCTAATGAGCAGCACTTTCCATGACAAGAGATTCTCTTGGAGAATTTGTCAATTTCTAGCAAGAGGCAGTACACTCCTGAAAAAAACTTTGCAGCGGCTTGGACAAACTACAACTGTAATAAATTCTTGATTGGTTATAAAAAAAATCTTACGAATCGGACGTAGGTAGTTTGGCAAAGATAAAGCCAGTTAAGGGAAAAACCATAAAAACCGTTATAACTCGAAAACGGGACGAAAACGAGAAAATGATCTCTTAAGTTTTTCGACTTAAAATGACCTCAGGAGTTCATGGTTTTCATTTGGGGCGATGACTGTGGGACACCCTGTATATATTAAAAAATACTTTGCAATCATACGCTCGGGTCATATAGAAGTACTTTAACATAAAGCTCAAAAGGCTATGACTTTTTCCAAAGACTTTTTAACGCTCTCAGACCGCTGTGCGGCGGCGGCGGCGCGGCGTCCTTTTTCGTTTCTTTTTCCATATCCAAATTCGCACATTATATTTTCGTCTCCTCTCTCTTAATCCAATTTTTGCATTTCGCTAATAGTTAAGAAAACTTCATCATTGAAATGGTTTGTTGCTCTGTCAAAAGTGTATTATAGAATGTTTCTAGCTTATCTTCTGTTACTTTTTCAGTAGGAACATAAACATAAATTAAAGATATACGAGTTTATAAATTACATTTTTCAAAAGAAAATAAACATAAATTAAGGATATAAATTACATTTTTTAATTATGAAATTAACACCTACCACTCTATCGCTGAATCCTTTAATTTCAATAATGTTTTTTTTTTTTTTGAGGTTCTGGTTTCTCGGGAATCCCACACAAAAAGATCCTTTTTTGGTACTGAAATATGTATCTAAATATGCTGCCGTTGCTCAGTTGTGAAATGCTTTTTCCATGTCTTCTCATCATAGTCTTCGAGAGGGCACTTTCGGGTTCTACATATAAATTTTGCTTCTGATTGTAAAGTTATTGGCTCAAAATTTTAATCAGTTTTCGTTTAAGCAATTAAACCGACTCTAGTTAAATTAATCAGACCAAAAACATAAATGTTAAGAAAAGAGCCAAGTTCTGCTATACAAAAACCTTTGTGTAACAAGTCAGCCCTGAAAAGTACTGAGATCTAAAAGTACGTGAAGTTCTTACTTCATGAAGGTTTAATACTGAATATTTAAAGTAGAATAATATTGAAACAGCTGCAATGTAATAGAGAAATTTTATTATTTAATGATTACTGACTAGTGGAAAAATTCAAATTTTCGATTTTTTCCTCTGCTTGCATGACAAGACCTACCGTTGTGCAAAATTACAAGATTCTACGATGTCGGAAAGTGCTCCATAATTTTGATGATCTGTCAGTCAGTTAGTCAGTTACGGTTTTTGTGATTTTTGAGGCCTTATATCTCAGGAACCGCTTATTGTAGAAAATTGAAATTTGGTGGGGCGCCTGTGCCTGACTAGATTAGCATATATTCGGAATTTTAAGTTTCTGACTTCATTGGTACTGAAGATAGGGGGGGTCAAAAATCGCCTGAGTTTGTTCCTGTAAAAAGGGTGTAGTAACCGTGTCCTTTGATCCTTTATTTAAGAGGGCTTGTTTAAATTATTCTTAATTTTAAACACTTTAAAGAACTCTTCTAACTAAAGGACTTATTTAACAAAACGTCTGCAAACTTTCGTTAAACACGCCTAATTTTGACAACTTAACAAATCAAGCAGGATGAAAATTTAAGAAAAGAACAACAAAAGTCGAACGCCGTGTTTCTTCAAAACAAAGTGTATTGATAAATTTGTCGAAAAAAAGGTAACATTTATAAAATATCTTTACAAGAATGTAAGTTTATATATGTCATTTTACTAAATTTTAGAAAAACACAAAGTAATTCTATAATTTTTTAAATTGAACACTTTTAAGTCTCCTCGGTCCAAGCTCAAGGTGATGAATATCAGGTAGTTTTTGAAGCAACTGGCGTTGTTGATGACTCTGCCCCAGACCCCTCTTTATTACTGGGCCCACTGGGCCCAGGCCCAGGGCCCCGCAATCACCAGGGGCCCCCAAATTGCTGAAACATCACTTAACCTCTATTGGTCTATTTTCAAGAAAAAAAATATTTCGATGCAATTTTAGATGCATAAAGAATGATCAGATTTCGTACTTTCTTTGCTGAACAACAACCTTTGCTAAACATTTTAAATCACATTCCCTGCGAAATTATATTCAAATTAAAACAGAAATATGAAGCACCTATAAACAATGCTTCGCTGTGAATAACTAACTAAGTGGCAATGCAGTTTGCTTTCTGACAGAAACAAAAAAAAAACACACATTTTGAATATCAATGTATGAAAAATAAAGATAATGGTGTTTCTATATTTGCAACGCGCATACAAGTTTGCATCAACGCAGTAACTCATACGAGTACTATAGTCCAGTCAAAGCGTCATGAAAAAGGGCCTGACCTTGCGCGGAGAGGCATGGTCTATTTTTTTTTGATGGATCGATAGGTCCTTATGAGAAAAGCTTAAGACCAAATTTTCACCACATGACAACTTTTTTTACCAAAGTTATTGGTAAAAATGTGTTTTGTGTCATTTTTTGGTCATTTGCAAATATCTCGGCTCCACTATCTCGTAAAACCTAAAATTAAACATATATTTATTTCTAATAACACTATCTATTACGTTATAAAAAAAAACATTTGTTTAAACAAATGAAAAAAAAGTTAGGTATAGTAAGTTAAAATAATTTTCTGTTGTTAAAAAATCACTTTTTCGTGATTATTAAGAAAAAAACTCATTTGACGATGAAATTCAATGAGATAGATGAAAGATTCTCACTATTTGTTCTATAGGTCAATAGTAAAGAAAAGGATAAGCGTATAGTCGAATCGTTTTTGCGCATGCGGAATTTTCAGATATACTCTGGTAGTGTTAGTGTGCGACTTTGCTCATTTGGTTTTTTGATCATCGTTCTGTGTAAAGTTTGCGTGTTTCCTTTGTGTTTTTGAAGTGCATAAAAATATACTATATTAAATCAAAATACGTCTAAACGATAATATATCTAAGTGGATCCGAAAAATTGAAAAAATCTAAACAACAGAAAGAATTAATTGAAAAATTAACAAAACTGACATCGTATTTTACTTCAACTGTAAAAGAAACGTCTGTAAGTAATCAGTAATCAATACATTAATCCTTACACTTATCTTCACCTTAATGAAAAGGGGGCTAACATGGTCAAAAAACGAGCTCTGATTGGCTTAAAGCTGAAGACAAGTGAAGTATGAAGTCTTGAAAGTATCTTGAGTCAAAAAAAATAAAAGAAAATAAGAAAATTAGAAAAAAAATACCCAAAAAAGTTTTAAAAAAAATCATGTGATGATGTATCTCCCTAAAACACGAATATGCAATTTTTAACTCGCTAAGATGCCTGTTTAGCCAGAAATCACGTTTGAAAATGTCAACTTTGGGGGGTCTGCGGAGATCCGTTTACCCCGCTCACGCGACTCTGTCGCGCCGCTTAGGGTATGTTAATTCACCTGGCAGGCGCTAATGTAAACAATTTTTTTGATTAAAAGTACATTGGGTGTCCCGCGGGACTTAAGGATTCTAACTACCTTTTTCGGGGACACACCCGCTCACGCGACTCCTTCGCTCCGCTTAGGGTATGTTAAGTCGCCTGGCAGGCGCCAATGTAAACAATTTTTTTGATTGAAAGTACCTTGGGTGGCAAATTTTTGTCAAGAAATATTTTTGAAAAAAAAATGTCCAGAAAAAAATGTATGAAAAATCTAAATTTCTTCAAAAACAAATTGGTAAAAAAAAAATACTTTTAAAAAAAGTTTGTTAAAAAAAAATTTGGGCAAGAGTCCAAAAATATTTTGGTCGAATGTCCAAAAATAATTGGCCAAAACATTGAAAATCATCTCTCTAAAGATGGAGGAGGTTTACCTCCTCGGAGTTCTAACAGGAACTGAATTGTTCCTGAACCAACAGTTCCTTAAATACTTTCCATTTGTTTAAAAATAGATCAAAATAAAATATTTATTTAATAGTACTAAAATAGTATTGAAAATCCCGCCAAATATTTCCAAAAATATCTGTCGGCGAGATTTTTATTTTTATTTTCGGCGGGATTTCGTGATTCGGGATTTTGTGCGGCGGGATTTCGTTACCCTCCCGTTGAAGGCACAAACAGTCTTTCCATTTAATTTTTCAGCAATGAAGCGCCGCAGATTTTACGGACTGTGGACACAAACACGAAATCTCAAATAATAAAACAAAGCAACGTATAATTATGATCTCTTAAATTTTACTTTTCATAGTTTATTTTTCAAAGCGAACTGAAATCGAAGCTAAACTTAAACGTTAATAAATTTTAAATGAGATGGTTAAAAGAAAGAGTATAAAAGCTCGTTTGTGAAAATTATTTGTAGCCGAAAAACAAATTTTGTTTTCTTAGCTATTTTCACAGGTATAAAAAAATCAAGTTTTTACACGGAAATTTCAATTCGCTTTGATGTCTAATGTCCAAACTTAGCTTCATTCGTAAAAAAAATTAAGTTTTTTTTTTCTTTTTTAATTTTTTTATTTCCATGGAGTATAATCATACAGGGGGCCCATTTTCGATAAGTGCCCAGGGCCCCCAAAAGGGGAAAGACGGCCTTGCTCTGCCCTATTCGAGGGTGGTGAAGGACTATGACTATGGAGTTACTGATGAATCAGTTTTCAATTCCATCCTGATCACAAGATCAAACCGACAACTCGGACAGATTTTCTTCGAATATGAAAATATTGTTTGTTTTTGGTTGTCAAGTGCTGCAAATCGAAAGTAGACTATTGCGCTGAGCGACTTTATTATTCAATGCATGCGGTCCTCATACGGATTATCGTAAGTCGAACTGATATCGATTTGAGTGACATTAAAGAAGCATCCCGAAGTAAATATGGAAGGAGTAAATCCTCGATTAAGGGAGATACTTCTGCAGATTACAAACGATCTATTTTGCCAATTTCAATTATAAGTTAAAAATGAATCTTTTTACGCCTTTAATAGATTAACTATAAAATTTATCCAGAACAGATGCATTGTAATGCCTAAATTATGAAGGGCTTCACGTTTTTGTTTTGTAAATATAAAATGGATTTTTTTGAGATAAAAGTTAATCCAGATTAAAATAGAAACTTCTCTGATTTTTAATTTTTTGTACGGTTTTTCCTGTGCCGTTCTTTGAGACTGATTTTCAGTTTCAAATACCATAGATTTGTTTAAATGTTAAAATTCTTCAAAAATTGCAAAATGTTACTCCTTAGGAAATATTTTTCATATTATTTTTATTATTAGACGACAAAAAAATGTCAACTGGACAAAAGCATACTTTAAAAAGATAGGAAGTGTTTTGCTGGCCTTAAAGTTAGACGATCTCTTTAACGTTAAAGTAAAAAACACTCGACTCTCATTTTTATATTATATTTTAGAGTCGACTCCTAATTGAAAGCTAAATTAGAGCTGGTTTTTAATATTTTAAATTTTGCGCCCTTGTGTTGCAATATGTAACTGCTTCTTATGATTTGAGTTTTAATAATTGTTCATGCCATTTTTGCTACACATTATTTGTATTCCGTATTCATTGGAGATGGGTTTTAAAGTTTTAGTCTCCATTAATTTACTCGTAGGTACCTGTTATATTTTTTAACATTAACATTAATAAATCGTTCAGAAAATTATCCTCTGAGAACATTCAATGAGGCCTTCTCGTAAAAAGACACCGTTAGTCTATGATCTAACTGAGGTTCTAATAAAGTGCGGAATCTATTTTGCAAAAGATTAAAGGGCAATATGTAATACGGAGGCTCCGAGATTTCATAAACATTTGTATCCCACAAACCTTTGACAAGTGGATTTGGATGGTTGGCAATAGATTCTAGTCTAGTTTTTAACAGATTTGTCATATAAATCATTAAAGGTTTTACCTTTGTTAAATTATACTTACAGAGTGTAGTTAGAAAACCATTTTTTATTAGGTTTACGATATTTTCCGCTGCAAAATCGTAAGATTGTTCTTTCGAACTTTTCCAACTCTTTTGCTGCCGTTCGAGATATAGTGAACCACGAACTAAAACCATAGGAAATGATGGGGCTTATCAGAGTTTTGTATATAAGTATCTTTGTATTTTGGGATAAATTCTTTGATGAGAGTAGATTTTTTAAGATAGCGGTTGCCATTTTTGCTTTAGTTAATACATTTCGATCATGTTTGTTAAATTTTAGTTTATTTTGAAAATTAACACCAAGATATTTTACTTCTGTTTTTAAAGGAACTTCTATGTCTTCAATATCTACGCAAGGAAAGTTCTCTACTCTCTTTGACAGCCTTTCGGTGGCCTTTGCTATACGAATTTCTGAAAAACGTGAGTCCACATTTTTCAATTTTTATTTTCATGCCCCAAGATTTTAAATAAGAGATTAATATGGGCATGGCATTTTTTATTTTGTCCAATGCATCGTTTGGCCTTATAGCAGTAGCTAGTAATTTTGTATCGTCTGCATACAATAGTGCTCCAAGGTCGGAATCAAAGTTGCAAAACGGCATATCATGTAAGAAAATATTGAATAATTTCGGCCCGAGTAATGTTCCTTGAGGTACTCCTAAGAGTACTGGGAAAGTTTCCGAAGACTCCGAGCCAATACCAATGGACGCAGTTCTGGAATCAAGAAAACTAATAATCATTCGAATGAGAGGCACAGGGAAGTTTAACCTTATTAACTTAAAAACAAGCCCCTTATGCCAAATAGAATCGCACGCTGCCTCTAAATCAATGTCCAGAACAACAGTGCACATTTTTTGTCTTAAATTTTGAATGATTTTGTTACTTAGAGCTACAAGGCAATGCTCCGTTGAATGTTGTTTTTTAAAACCAAACTGTGTATTTGGGATAACATTTAAGTCATCAAGGTTTTAAAAACTTGACCAGTGAACCCATCAAATTTTAGTCAGTAATCATTAAATAATAAAATTTCTCTATTACATTGCAGCTGTTTCAATATTATTCTACTTTAAAAATTCGGTATTAAACCTTCATGAAGTAAGAACTTGGCGTACTTTTAGATCTCAGTACTTTTCACGGCTGACTTGTTAGACAAAGGTTTTTGTATAGGAGAACTTGGCTCTTTTTTTAACATTTATGTTTTTGGTCTGATCTCACTCCTTTTTGCAAAGATTTTAATATTTTTCCATGTCAAAATCTCGAAAGATACGGAAAGATAGAAGGGTGGCCTCGTCCTACTAAAATCAACTTAGTTTGTAGCTTCCTATATCTTTTGGTATATTTTCTTTTTGTTATTGGTTGTTTTGATTTGCGCTTTCATTGTTTCTGCTTGTCCTGGCAAGATACCTACCTTTATTTAATTATAAATACTAGTACAGTAAAACCCGCTTAAGAGAAACCCGCTTAAGAGAAACACCCGCTTATCTGAAACACTTTTTTCATCCCCAAGTATTTTCCGACCAATTTCTCTTAAAACACTCCGCTTAAGTGAAACTCGCTTAAGAGAAAAACCCGGATAACTGAAACATATTTTCAGTTAATTTTTAATATTTTTTTAAAAAAAAACTCTCTTAAGTGAAAAAAAAAATTGCATCGGACTGAACAAAAATTTGCTAGTTTTCGTTTTTCAATAACTTATTTACTTAATCGTTGTTTTATTAAACTTCTTTCAAGGCAAAAGTCCAAAAGATAAAAACAATATTGTTTCTAGAATTAAATCTCCGCTTAATGCAATTTTTAAATCCGCTTAACTGACATTTTTTTTCACTTATCCGAGCTCCGCTTAAGTGAAATTATTTTTAAGTGAAAGAAAGACTGCGACATTTTGCCGTTTCTCTCAAGCAGGTTTTACTGTACCTACATCCGCTCAAAGTAAAAAAAAAAACAATAATTGTTGAGGATGCGATGTTGTTTTTGTTGCAATTTTAACTTCATTTTTTAAATGAAGGTAGCCCACCAATTAATAGTCCACCAATAATTAGTGGTTTTATTATAGTTCACATCACAATTAAGATTTTTTTTTATGTAAGCTCATAATTTTTTCAGGTATGCAAATGTTTTCTTTTTTCATACATGTTAAAATAAACTAGAGTACCAAATCGAGCACTCTAGTTCTAAGAAAAGTCATGAATTTTCAAAATGCATGTATAGATTCAAAATGACAATAAAAAGACACTTCGAATGAAAAATCTTAGATTTTCTATTTTTCGCTTTGAATGTACATTAAGCTTTACCACTCTACCCAATTTCATCATTCTACGGCAATCGGAAGTGCTCCATATAAATTAAACATTTTCTCAGAAAGTGGGCGGATACCACGCCCCCTGAATAAAAAACCTAAATTTTTATTGTTGGTCCTTTATATACATCAGTTCTAAGTAAGAAGGCGGATATAACGCTCCTGAATGGAAAACCTCAAATTTTGTATTTTTTTCTTTGTATGCAATTTGTATGCCCAGCCACTTAACCAAATTTCATCGTTTTACAGCAGTCGTAAGTGCTCCATTCAACCAACACCAATTCGGAGAAAGTGGGCGGATACTACGCCCCCTGAAAGTAAAACCTTGGTGTTTAGTCTTGGTTCTTTATATGCAATATAAGCCCTACCGGTTCATCAAATTTCATCGTTTTACAGCAGTCGGAAGTGCTCCATAATACGATGTCGGGAAGTGCTCCAAAATTCGGAGAAAGTGGTCGGATACCACGCCCCCTGAATGGAAAATTTCAAATTTTCGATTTTTTCCTCTGCTTGCATGACAAGACCTACCGTTGTGCAAAATTACAATACTCTACGATGTCGGGAAGTGCTCCATAATTTTGATGATCTGTCAGTCAGTCAGTTACGGTTTTTGTGATTTTTGAGGCCTTATATAACAGGAAACGCTTATGCTAGAAAATAGATAGAAAAATTCGGTGGGGCGCCTGTGTTTGACTAGCTTAGCAAATATTCGGAATTTTAAGTTTCTGACTTCATTGGTACTGAAGATAGGGAGGGGTCAAAAACCGCCTGATTGAGAAGCATGCGTTTCCGTCAAGTCCTACTTAAAAAAAAAAAGGAATTTATGTTTACACATTTGTATGTGGTCTTTTTATATAATATTATCATATAAAAAGACCACATACATTTTGTTGTATTTTTAGATTGTTATATCCCGAAAACCATGTATAATGGATAATTTTTAAAGTCACATTCAATTCATAATAAAATTATCGAAGAGTAAAGCATTGGTCTGTGTTATGAAGGTATGTTTTTCTATTAATGAACCAAGATCTGCATCTTTTTAAAAAATAAATATTTTGGAGCAATATATGTATCTTTCTCTAGTTACACTGTGACGTTTTTAATTTCAATATACACACATAGGTAGGTCATACGGGTATATAACAAAATATTGACAAGGCACGTATTGTTTTCTTTTTGATTGAAAACAGTCAACAAAGGATATAATATGTCTAAATAATTATGGGATCACATAGCTAACACTAGTAATAACGAAACAAAGAAAAATACTCCCCCAGTAAAATAAACGAAATCTGATTACAAATACAATATAGTTAACCTGTTAAGCGCTTAGTCTGACACCCTTAACGAGTGGTGAATAACAAGGAGTAGTAGCAGTAAGTAAGAGCAAAGCATAAACCACCCTAGTTTGTGTGTTTGTCTAACGTTTATGTGTCATTTACTTTCCCCTGATGTTAAGAAGGATGAGGACGAGTAACCTCATGCTTATTTACTAACCATCAAATAAAATTAAGAAACAAAGATGAGCAAGTATTTCAGGAAGTACATGTTTAAAACGGGAGTGATATGTACCGAGTAATACGTCCGACACGTGACTCCAAACAGAATCACAAAGGACCAAATCAAATGTTAAATTCGACTCTATCTAACCTTTTTTCAGTTACATTTCTACACTGACTACTGAATCTCATAGTAATCCAATTTTTTTGTGGAACTAACGAAATGAAAATATTTGCACATGGCTGGGCATCAATGCACGTGCTAACTGAGGCGTGATCAAATATTTTACTCCGACAAACACGTGGCATTTAAAAAAAAATAATTTTCTCGCAGTTTAAATTTCTGCATCTTTTGCTCTTTTTTGTTACTTAAAAGAGTGTTCATGCTGAAAATTAATATCTAATTATGCATATTTAACGTTCACTGTATAAGGCTTATTAAAGATTGACCACAACCCACTCATGCTTAAAAATTAAAGAGGAATAGTTTTTAAAAGAAATTTGTTTTTGATAGAAATTATGATAAGGAAATTCAAAGCTAAGGCATAGTACGCAGATCGCACTCACACAATTTTCTCCAAACATAGCTAAAATCCAACCTAAATTTTGACATATAAGACCTTTGTGGAGAATATGTCACAGAAAACAATTGTTCTCTAAATGATTTTTTTTTTTTTCAAAAATTTAAAATAATTTGTTTTAAAGTGTAATTTTTTAAGAATTAATAGATGAGTTATTTTTTGCTGTGGAAAATATTGTAAAATTTCTCTCTTCAAATATTCTTCCATTTCAAATTGAAATTTAGCTCGAGAATAAATGTGCCAGATTTTGACAGATAAGTTATGTACTTACAATTAGAAGTGAAATTTTGATTTTTAAGCTGGTGCAGCGTAGTTCTCTGCTAAAATGCTTGAATTTTAGCTTGGCTAAATTTTGGAGAGAATTTTGTATGGGAGATAAAATTTAGCGCGAACTGCTTACTAGGATTAAGTCATTAAGTACAGACGATTTGCAGATCTAACTTTATTGCCAGAAATCTCAGTTAAAAATTATCATTGCGAAGCTTTAAAAGATCTGACAATCGTCTGTTTTTACTTTAAGCACAACGTTATACATACGAGTGTGTATCTATCTATACTTCTATAGTATTTAGTAAGCCGATTATTTTATTCGAGTACCGAATGGAATTTTTGAGCTTTTGCTCTGATATGTTGAAGCGATTACTAATTGTATGTAACTGGATTGTTGTGATCATTGAGTTGTGTAGTATGTGTTATTTATTTAGGCAAACAAATCAATCTTTTATTAATATTTTTCATTTTCTTTTCGGTATTAAAACACATTCCTTATTTTATTTTTTATTTTAGAGAGAAACCAATCTTTTTTGGATGTTTTTTAGATATTGATCTAATAACTAACACACACACAAATTTTAAATTTATCTAAATTTATTCATGGGTATTTCCTTTGTTTAAAAAAAAAAAAACAACATTTTTTATCATGTTCTGTCCAAAGATCGATTTGGACTATTTTTAAATTTTAAAGGTACCATAGCGGTAAAAATTGTATTAACGGTATGTACCTGAACCTGCAGCCATTCGAGGTATTTTCTTCAAACTTGGTATTTAAGGGTCTTCGGTGATTGTCTAGAATTAAAATTGATTGGTATCGTTATTCAAATTCTTATAGATCTCTAAAAGGGTTTTAACGATTTCTATTATTTCTCTTATTTCTATTATGCTATTATGGGAATGGACTGCAGTTTGTTCAAGAAAACTTTAGGAAAAAATGTTATTAATGGTGCCTGTCATAGAACTTCTTTTTTTATTTTCGACTTTCTCGTAAACGGCTATAAGGATTTTAAACAAAATTTTAATTAAAAAAATACGGTTTGTAAAAATTTTCAAAAAAAAATAGTTTTTGAATTTAAAAACCAATCAAAATTTTCTTTTGAAATTCAATATCTTGAAAACGGGTACACTATTAAATTTTCATATTATGTTCTTAAATTTACATCATTAAAAACTTACAATTTGCATATAATATTTTCTTATACAAATTTTAAGGAAAATTGAGTACATAAAAAACATGTTTCAGTATGTCTGTACCGCTCCCTACTGCTTAGGTTCTATGGTGGTTCACTAGAGGAGAAATTGAAAGTTTTCTTTCAGCGCCAGAACTAACGGTATCTGCCATTAAGCTGAAATGATAATTCTTATTTATCTCGAAAACGGGTCTATCGATTTTGATAAAAAAAATGTGAGGTGTTATGGGCATGTACTACATTTTGGTAAAAAAAAGGGAATAAATGTTATTAAGGGTACTTGTCATAGAACTGTTATTTTAATTTTCAATTTTTTTACTAACGGCTGTAAGGATTTTGACCAACATTTTTGTACAGGATCACCTTTGAATTTAAAATAATATTGTATACAAAAACATTCTAACAAATAAATTTTGGATTTTTGAAAAAAAAAATTCAAATTTTGTTTTAATAAATTAATCTCTTCAAAACTTGTGAACGATTATTTTTTGGAACTATTACCTAAAACCCATGTAACTGCCTAAAATTGGCATCCCAAATTTTTTTCTTGAAAAATTTTAAAGAAATTTAAAATAAAACTTAAAATTGAGTTAATTGAAAAACGCTAAGAATAGAGCTTTTAAAAATTACAAAAGCAGTAAGAGCTCTAATAATTTTGCTTTATATTCACGTCTTCGTAAAGAATATATACACTTTGAAAATGTTGTTTTAGTAACTATGAACATGTAACTAAAATTGAATTAAAGTAAAATCGGAAAAGTTTTTGAAAATATTTTAATATGAAACGGAAACCTAAAGAATGGTTACATTTTAAGGGTCGATAATGAATGTGAACCACACCTAAACGTCAAGTTATTTCTGCATTTATTTTGACATTTGTCAATTTCAGACTAACTCAATTTGAACCATGGAAAGATACACAATCGAGCAACGCGTTAAAGTTATTCAGGCTTATTATGAAAATGGACGTTCAAATCAAAATGCACTTCGTGATTTTTTCGGTCAATTTAATCTTCCAAATGTGCGTACAATAGGAAAAATAATGCAAAATTTTGAGCAAACCGGGTCTGTAGGAGATGTGAAAACACCAGTGCATGCTCGTACAGCTCGTACTGCAGAAAATATTGCTGCTGTTCGCTATAGTGTGGCTGAAGAGCCGTCCACCTAAACTCGTCGTCGTGCCCAACAATTGCACCTCTCACGCTCATCGTTGATGAATTATACACAATTGACTCAAGAACTAAAGCTTCTTGGTTATTTCAAGCGTCGTCAATGGTCAGAATGGTGGCAAGAAATGGCAACAGTGGATGATCAATTTTCGAAGAAAATCATCTTCAGCACATTTTCACCTCAGTGGATTCGTCAATAAGCAGAATTGCCGCATTTGGGCGAATGATAATCCAAGAGTGATTGTCGAAAAACAAATGCACCCACAAAGAGTGACTGTTTGTGTTTGGTGCGGTTTATGGGCTGGCGGCATCATCGGCAGGGCCGGATCTACCTAAGGGCTGTATGGGCTGCAGCCCAGGGCCCCGAGGTCACAAGGGGCCCCCAGACCCCGTTGAAAACAATAGGCGTTAATTTTAAAAAAAATAAAATTAAAAAACCTACCATAAGGTTGTCAATGGCAACCCCGAGATCAATCTACTAATGTATAGTCCCCGGCAAGCTAGATGGCACTATTTTAGAGAGAGAGTAAATTCGCGCGTCGCTTTTACCTGGAAAAAGCGCTGCGTGAACTTACTCTCTCTCTCTATAAAATCGTGCTCAGTTTGATGCCGAATAGTGTATGTGCGCGTCTATGGAACGGAACGGGGATTCCCCGTCGTTTGTTTTTGATCGGTGTATTTTTTCTACTCTTATGTTAGGTTAGGTTAGGTTGTTGGGCTGACAATTGATGTAACTATCGTAACAATTAAATCAATGTAGATCCATTGTGTTACACGTGAGTGTAATCACTCTTTTCTGACAAAAACCTATGTGTTCTGTTAATCAGTCAAGCCATTTTGAGGCATTGACGAAGTTCAATATGTGAATTCTTGAATATTAGAAAGATCTTCTAAATTGTCAAAGAAGTAACTACCAAGCAATTTCCTTCTTTGGTGGCATAGTGACGGGCAAAGAAAGTGTGATGTGTCTTCATGTACCTCTTCATCACCATATCCTCTACATAGGTCATATGTACTTAGTTTCATATTAAATTTATGATATTTTGGTAAATTATGTCCGGTGATTATGCTCGTAAGAGAGCGAAGGGGCTTCTAAGTAAGTTGCATAATTTTGTCAGTTCTCTGCTTGTTAAAGCAACACCATACTTTCCTAGTGGTATCACAGGTGTCAAGTAGATTGGATTTATTTAGGATTAAATCTGAAATTTTCTGTTTAATGTTGCAGAGTGGGATACTTACCATCTTGCCAACTCTTCGGCATTTTCATTACCTGGTATGCCGCTGTTCCCCGGTACCCAGCAGAGTCTAATATTGTGCTGCGTGCCAAGAACCTTAAGCTCTTCGCGACAGCAAGAGACAAGCTTCGATTTTATCACAGTGGTAGAAATCGCTTTTATTGCCGCTTGGCTGTCAATGTAAAAGGTGATATCAGCCTGTGGTATCGCCATCATTGATACCTGTCGAGCAGCTGTTGTCACTGCCAGGACCTTCGCTTGGAAAACACTGCTATGATCTGGGAGCCTAAGTGAGTTGTTTAGCTAAAGAGGTTCTGAGAAAAAGCCTACACCAACACCTGTGTCCATTTAGGAACCATCAGTATAGAATGCTATTTCTGATTCACTCGCGTAGGGTTTGTTGTTCAGCCATTCTTCTCTGCTTGGAAAGGCAGTTTGAATGGTTTATAAAAGTCAAGTTCGGGTGTTGTATAATCTGTAATGATACTATCACCCAAATATTTCTGAAGAATTTGAGCATGTCCTATTGTACTGTTTTTCCAGCTATTAGTCTGGCTTAGCCTTAAGGCGCTATATACTGCGGATTCTTGTACGAAAAGGTCTAGGGGTATCAGGTTGAGTATCGCCTCTAACTCTGCTGTTGGAGTGGATCTCATGGTACCCGTAATTCCAATGAACGCAAGTCTCTGTAATTTTTTTCAGAGTTTTGATGTTCGTGCCTTTTTTCCGTTGCATTCCACCATACCAAATTACCATAAGTTAGTATTGGTCTGATTATCGCCAAATACATCCACCTCATAATTTTTGGGCTAGGTCCCCAGGATTTCCCAAAGATTCTGTTACAGGAGTAGAATGCAATCATTCCTTTTTTTGTAATAAGTAAAAATATTTATAAATCATGTTTTTCTTCTTTATGGTATTTTTAGGGTTCTGTACAAAAAAATGAAAAACGAAACCCTTATTATGATCACTCGTGCGCCCTCTCTCGTGCGCCCGTCTGTCTGTCACAGCTAATTTTCTCCGAAACTACTGGACCAAATTAAGTGAAATTTGATAGGATGGTGTAATTATGAGCAAAAAAACAGTTGTGCAAAATATTTTTTTTTAATCAGAGTCATTTTAATAAGGTTTGCTAATGTCACTGTGTCATATATCAATAGAAAGAGACATATACCAAAAAATTCAAATTTTTAATGGATTTGCAAAACAAAAATATCGAAAACATAGATTTGGAAAGTGCGCGTCATATTATTGATTATTATCCAGAAGACGTAGACGAGCATTTAGTGAATGAGTGCATTCAATTAAAATCGTACTTACTCCAATCTAAGCCAGAATCGTACACCTCTTCCAGTGGCATTTTTAAGCTCATGTATGAAAATAAACTTATTAACGTGTTCCCTTACTGCTATACCATTTTAAAGATTTTTTTAACTTTGCCAATTACTAGCTGTGAAGCATGCCGCTTTCTCCAAGATGTCCTATGTAGAAAATAAATACAGGACAACAATGTCGAACCATCGACTAAATACTTTATCACTTCTTTCGATAAATTGTGTTTAACAAAACACTTGCAATGTGATGACCAAATTAAGGATAACATGTCATACACATAATCTGTCAATTTCATTTACTAATTCATAATAAATAAATAAAATGTTTTTATTGTTTTTTTATATTCTTATATATATCACTATTTCGTTTTCACTCTCACCCAAAGGTTGCCTGGAAGAGATGGCTACCACAGCAATAAGGTCGCCGTTTGCACAATTAATGCTTGCGTAGATTTAAGTAACATTTATGTTTTTTTTTGTGCAATAAAGAATATATAATAATAATATATCACTATAGACACAGTTTTTTGACATGGCTATTAGTTGAGTACTTAGGTAGGCCACTAAATAGTTTCAGCCCAGGGCCCCACAAATTCACGATCCGCCTCTGATCATCGGACCGTATTTTTTCCAAAATGAGGCCGGTCAGGCAGTTACTCTGAATGGTGTTCGCTATCGTGAGATGATAACGCACTTTTTATGGCCCGAATTGGAAGATGTGGATGTGGACGATATGTAGTTTCAACAGGACGGTGCCACTTGCCACACAGCTAACGAAACAATGGCTCTTTTGCGCGACAAATTCTATGGCCGTGTTATCTCACTTGGTGGTGATGTCAATTGGCCGCCAAGATCATGTGATTTGACACCGTTGGACTTCTTTCTTTGGGGTTATTTGAAAGAAAAGGTGTACGTCGATAAGCCAGCAACAGTTCATGAGCTAAAAGATGAGGTAATTCGGGACATTAACGGTATAGAACCTCAATTATGCCTCAGCGTCATCGAAAATTTGGACCATTGGATGGAGGTGTGCCGCCGAGGTCGCGGCGGCCTTTTGGCCGATATTTTGTTCCATACATAATTGAAGCATACCATATTATCATAATAAAAAGAAATGACAATAATTTCCTAAATAATTTGTGTTTAATTCAAAATCAACATCGGCCCTTAACATTTAACCAACCTTTATGTATTCCATAAATAATGGTTACAATAACGTTGCTTATAGTGACCCTCAAATTATTGTTGATCGGTTTGCTAATAGCTTTAATAGTATTTATAATACTACAGATTTAGTTGTTGTTACAATTTTAGGATTTGAGTACCTAAGACAGATAGATGTAGTTTATAGGTATTGTGATTTAAAAGATGTTTTAACTGCCTTATGGGAACTTGAACCCTCTACTAAACCAGATTTTCATTGTGTATTTCCTATTGTATTCAGAGGCGGCGTAAGGCCTGGGCGGTGTGGGCCACCGCCCACGGCCTTGCGGTGCAAAGGGCCTCGCGCCTCACAGGCGAAAATAAATTTGAAAAGTATGGAAAATCCAAAAGTACACGCCACAAGGTTTTTCTTATTATCATTAGAATTAAAAGATATTCCACCATTCGTCGCACGAAATGAATGTCATAAACAGGGAACGGATTTTCCTAACTTTGCCTTTTTTTTTTGCGTAACCGTAAGAAAGTATAGACGTTATACAAACACGATTCAAGTCCTCCTTATTTCAAATATATATAGTGTTTTTTTTTTAAGTAATTGAAAAAAAATTAAAGTGGTAAAAATGCCAAAAACGGCTTGTAAAGAGGAAATAAAATTAAAAAAATTTGTGTCGACATTTGGACCAGAATATTTTTCATCAGACGGAAAAATTCTGTTATGCAAATTGTGTGGAGTGAAAGTGAACCATGAAAAAAAAATATTTCATTGAACAACACATTCAGAGCGGGAAGCACCAGAAAGCGATGGCTTTGAAGAAAACACCGAAATCTCAAAGTAAGTATTGCATCTTTCGTAGCTGGAACTTCAAAAAACGAATTTTACAGCGGTTTGACAAAAATGTTCTTGGCATGTGATATACCGTTACACAAAGTTAATCGTCCCGAGTTCAAGGTATTTATGGAGAAATACACAGAAAAAAAATGCCAGACGAGTCGACACTCAGAAATAATTACGTAAATGATTGTTAGTTGTTACCTGGACGTGTTACAAAAAATACGAGATGAAATAAGTGACAACAATATTTTTGTATCCATTGATGAAACAACAGACAAAGCTGGTCGCTGTGTTACAAATATTATTGTCGAACCTTTACGAGAAGGTGGTCGAGGATATCTCTTAACGTCAGAAGTTCTAGAAAAAGTGAATTCAACTACCATTGCTCAGCTCTTCGATGATTCAATGCGGTTGCTGTGGCCAGAAGAACTTCAAAGGCAGAAAGTTTTTTTATTTGTAACTGATGCTGCACCCTACAAGTGGCAAGTCACTGCAGACTTTGTATCCAAAAATGGTACATGTAACTTGCGTTGCTCATGGTGTGCATAGGGTCTGTGAAAACATTCGAAGTCACTACCCTAAAGTTGATACCTTTGTTTCGAACATGAAGAAAATGTTTCTCAAAAGTCCATCCCGCATTGCTATTTTTAAGGAGAAAGAACCTGAATTGCCGTTACCACCTCAACCCGTAAGTTTTTATTTTAATTTATAGTAAATCTGGATTAAAATTTACACATACCTACATTCAAATTTCCACAGGTGTTGACTCGCTGGGGTACTTGGCTAGAGGCAGCTACCTATTATGCGAATTATTTTGTTCGGATCAAAAAGATCGTCACCGTGCTGGAAGATGATGCAAGCTGTGTTGTATTTGTAAAACAATTTATTGAGGACGCTGAATTGATGGTGCAGCTTGCATACATCAAAACAAATTTTGGATTTTTGGTCGACCCCAAAAACCAAATTTTCGAAAGCTTGCAAAAATCAGGTAGTTTTGAGAGACTGTAAATGTACATACTTATATTTAAAACTTATTTTTTTTTCACGGGATACCGATTGGGCAAGTGTTCCCCATTTTAAAGAACATCGAGGAAAATTTGGAAAAAGCCAATGGGCCGGTTGCAAATGAAGTATTGAAAAAGTTCACTACTGTTTTCAACTTAAATCAGGGACTAAAAATACTTGAACAAATAAATTCGGTAATCAATGGCGACATCAACTCCAGACTTCCCGATAACATTGAAGTGAATGACGTCGACAGTTTTAAATGGAGTCCACTCGTTTCTGCTGAAGTAGAGAGGTCCTTCAGCTCATTTAAGACGCTTCTTAGAGACAATCGAAGGAGGCTGTTACCTGAAAACTAACTTTAAAAAGCTTTTGGTAGTTCAATGCTTTTATAATTAAAATATCAAGTTGTTTTTCTATTTATTTAATAAATGCCTTTTTTGCCTTTTAATTGATTTTTATTTGCCTTTTTTGATTTTTTTAGGTCATAAAAATCATTTCCCTGGTCATAAATAATCGATATTTCTGATAAACTACTTATGTTATGTTATATTAGTTAATTAAAAAATCTCATCTCTCGTTTCTGATCATTCGTTTATATTTTAGTCTGGCAACATAAGTTGGCATCATAATAGCTACCAAACTTATCCTGTTATTTTTATTTTATGGGTTACAGTTTAAAAGCAAAACACAAAGAAAAAATACTTACATATCCGTATCCAACAAAAAAATTAAACCTTCTTGCTCTTCGGATTCGCAGATAGTCTAAGTACCTACCACGACCACCTATAGGTACTCTATACCTATCCAAAAGAAAAGCTAAAAACTACCATAAGCTCATTTTTGTTGCTCAGATTTGTTGCTATTTTCAAGTCCCAGCAAACGCTGGAAAATAATCAAAGATAAATTAACGCTTACTATGAAGCCTTTATCAGACACAAGGTTGGAAAGCAGAATCCAGGCGGTGAAGGCCGTATTATTGCAATTTGATGATGTTGTTGAATGCATAGAAAACTTAAAACGCCAAACGGAACAATCGGATACACTCAGTGACTGCGATTCCGTTCTAAACGAAATATTCGATTTGGAATTTATTATATCGTTACACACATGGTATAAATTATTAACGCGTGTCAATACCATAAGCAATATGTACAAGTCCACAAGTCCACAAGTTAAAACAAAATTCCAAAAGAGGAAATATTGAAAAACTGTCAGGATTTACACACAGTCCTGAAAGAAGGTGAGAGCAGTGACTTACAACCTTATGAGTTGTATGAGGAGTTACAAAATATGATCCCAAATTTACCTAACTCTACTAAAAACGTGAAAGATCTGCTCCAATATATCATAGAGAACGAATTGAGAAATTTACCCAAATGTTTACATTGTCATTAGAATTTTGTTAACAATACCTGTAAAGGAGCTTTTCAAAATTGAAACTAATAAAAAATTATTTAAGAAATACTTTGGGTCAAGAAAGACTTTCATCTTTGACAGTTTTATCTATTGAAGCAGATATAGCATCTAAAATAAGTTACGAACCAATAATTAAAAAGTTCAGTAAAACCAAAAGTAGAAAATTTTTGTTTCTTTAATTTTTTTCTTTTTTATGCATTTTTGTTTAATGTTCCAAAGAAGTTTGAGTAGGGGAAGCCGGGGCATAACTGGCCCCTTAAGGATTTCTTGTTATAAAAACTGCAAAAATGTGTTTATTTTATCCAAAACAATTTTATTAGATAGAAAATTGATACATACGTTAGTACACAAAAGAAAAATAAATTTAAAAAAAATAATTCAGTATGTTAAATTAATTTTAGTAAATTACTGAAATTGCCCATTCTACCCCGGTACTTGGGCACAATGAACATATGTGGGGCATGACGGGCGCAAAGCTAAACTGGGTTGCAACGGGAGCAAATGTGGCTAGATTCATCGTCAACATCATCCTCTCCAGCCCACTTACCACACGATCTGCAGG
The DNA here is from genome assembly GCA_963931855.1 of Philhelius festivus. NCBI lineage: Eukaryota > Metazoa > Arthropoda > Insecta > Diptera > Syrphidae > Philhelius > Philhelius festivus. Next base: position 96,311,106 of record OZ007555.1, read on the forward strand.
AAACCCATCCTTCTGTAGACTTGGAGTATAAATGCCCACAATAAAGACACTCTTCGTCCTCCTCACTTTCTGAAGATTCTTCCATCCTGGTAGTTTTCTTTATTGTTAAGGCTTTTTTCTTTTTCATAACAAGAGGCTTGGACTTCGTGGATTCAGCCTCCAGCTGCGCCTTGTAAGGAGAGCTTGTAATTATTGCAGTGTTTCCCCTGGGCTTAGAAACTCTTTTTAGCTGGTACTTTGGGAACAACTGCAATATGAGATGGAGAAAACTTTTGGAATGAAGTTGATGACGTTGGTGCATCATTGTTTGTCAAATCGGGCTCTGGAGAGGATAACAGTGCATCCATTGGTATCGGATTAACGAAATGGGGTGTAGACATTGTGGATAGACATTGTGGTTTCCGAAACGGGGTTTGGGGACAACATCAGTGGATCGGCGGCGGTCGTTGATGAGCTTGATGATGGTGATACCAAATATGGATTGACACAAGTTATTTCATCTAAGAGTAGACGCTCTTCCTTATTTGGCATGTCTGTGGTTTGGCAAGGCAAGAAATCATGGTCTTCGGCCATATTCCAGTCGTTTGAAAACCATTTATTACGACTGACATTGTGGCTGCTCTTAAATATGCTCTACCAAACAACTGTTCTACCTGGTAATGTATAACAGTTCTGCCAGGGTGTTGTCTGAGCCATTTCTTTACTTCATCTCCATAGTAAGAACTCAAGGGCTTCATAAAAGTGACATCCAAGGGCTGTAACCGATGAGTGCAATGTGGTGGAAAACAAAGCATGACCACACCACTGGCTCTTGCTACATCTATCACTTCAAGGCTCTTAACGTGGCTTACACGCCCATATAACAGCAACAAAACGTGTTGATCTTTAGTTGCCCTCGACCATTCAATGAATCGTTTCAACCTCTTTAAAAACAAATGTTTTGTGATCGATCTGATTTGGTTACACTTGCCCGAAGAATTAGGAGGTGTTCCACCCATCACTTCGACCTTCATTCTTTTACGTGGGAAAATGAACATTGGTGGCATGTACGACCCATCAGCGCTCATACAAATTTCCAGTGTGAGAAGCTGTCCTCACTCCAATGAAGAAAGCGATCCTACCTGTTTTCTGCCTTTTGTTGCCAAAATTTTCCCAAGACTTTTTGCAACTGTTGTGATGCCCGTTTCGTCAACGTTGAAGATTCGATTTGACAAGAACCCTTATTTCTTGATGCACTCCTCCAGAAGTTGAAAAAAATTGCCGACAGAGACACGGTTGAATCCCATAGCTCGAGCTGCAGATGTTGCTTCCGGTTTTCGTAATGAAACCGTTGCATTGCGTTTTAAAAAGTTCTGCGCCAAATCTTCTCCAGCCATGCGTGTTTCAGCGTCAAAATTATTGGGTATTTCATTTTTTTCTGCTAGCTCATACGCCAGTTCTCGAAATTCCTTCCATATCCTTTAGATATTCGGCCAATTCATTTTCTTGATACACGTTAAATACAGGTTTAAAATTTCCCACTTTATTGACAACTAGTGGAAGGTCGGGGCTTAGATTTTCTTTTTTTTTAAATCTTTGTAAGGTAGTTCGAGGAATTTTATAGTTCTGGGCAGCTGCCTAACAACTCATTTTCTTTGATTTAACTTCTTGAATAACTCGTCGCATATCATCTATGTATGCTCCATTCTTGTCGGTTAGTTTTCTTAACATAGTTGCGAACCATCTGAAACAATTGCAAATTGATACTGAAAGAATTATACAAACAAATAACATGTGCAAAAACAGATGGGGCATAATAGGCATCCATGTCCATTATGCCTCGTCCATTGTGCCTCATATCATATTCTACAAAAAATCTGTAAAAAAGTCTTTTCAATTTAACTCTAAAACGGAAATAACTTAATTAATACCAGCTTTATTTACTTACTTTGATATTAAAGGATGAAAATGTAATATAAAATAGATATTTTTTACAAAAAAACACACTTTATTTCACTTGAAAATAACTTCAACTCAATGAAAAATCTTCTTTTAGCCAAAACACAGCACAAGTGGCACTTTTGTTCAGAGACGGGTTTTCCCCGAATTGCCACCGATGATTTAAGGAAGACATATTTAGTTTCGGAGTTGACACTTTACTCAACAGAGAAATAAAGAGGGGCCCATTTTACCCCGGGTGCATGTTATGCCCCGGGTTCCCCTATAAATTTAGGTTTATTTCTTAATAAATAAAAAAAGTGTTTAATTAAGAGATTTTTTATTTTATATTGCCTTTTAATTGCACCATCAGAGGGCCTCGCGAAATGTATCTTGCCCACATTAAGTTTAGGTCCTGCGCCGCCACTGATTATATTCAAACATTATTTTGAATCTCTAAGTTCTCCACTACAGTTTATTTTTAATCAATCCCTTTTAAGTGGTAATTTTTTAGATGAATGGGAAATATACTACATTGACTCGATTTTCAAGTCTGGAGACAAAAAGAATGCTACAAATCCCCCCCCCCCCCCCCCCCCCCCGAAACGACCAACAACATAAGGGTTCATTTTGTTAACGAAAAAAAAAAACCAAAGTGTTATTTTCGTGCCAGTGTTGTTTTTTCTTACGACTTATAGGTACTATAAGGCAAGTAATGCATCCGTAAAAAAAAAAGAAATCAAGATTTTTTTCAAAGTTGATATTACGATGATAGCGAAGAAAATGTGGGAGGTATCTGCCATACGATTTTTTTTCGAAATCTTAGAAATATTTTTTTCTCAAAAACTGTCCCACAGAATTTTGAAAAAAAAAATTCATAAGATTTCATTTCGTCATTTTAGGTAATGGTTGAAAATTTTTTTCCAAAAAAATGGTTATTCTTGGAAGCCCCTTGGAACCGCTTTTTGGTTTTTGATTTTCTCGAAATGAGAATATGCATTAACAGTCCAGCCGATTTTAATCATTATGAAGCCCCTCCAAGGTTTAAATATTATTGCGTATACAAATTTTAAAAGTTTTATTTTTTAATTCTTAAAAAAAATTCAAAATTTTCTTCTGGAAACTCAATATTTCGAAAACCCTATGCTCGATTTTTTTTAAACTTGATAAATAATACTTTCTTAATATAATCTACAAGGTCTGAGGAAAAAAATTAGTTTTACCTAAAAATAAAGGTACCCACAATACAAAATGTTAAAACATGGTTTTCGAAAATCGTATTTTTCTCAAAAACGGCTCCGAGAATTTTGATAGTTTTTTTTGTTTCGATTAATATTTACTTTTAGAGAAGTTTCTAAAAAGTTTAAAAAAACATTGCATTTTAAGACTTTTTCTTAAAAAAAGATATTTTTTGAATTTTTGAAAGAAAAAATCTATTTTTTTTTGTTGAAAATTCGATATCTCAAAAACTGCTCAATATTTTTTTTTGTAAATTAAATTTTTATTCGAACAATAATAAAAAGTTTAGATATGCGTACCAAAATTTTTTCTTAAATATGTTTTAAAAATTTTGTGTACAAAAGCTTATTTTTTTAAGAAACCACTAATACGAATTACAATTTTGTTCTTGCATAAACTAATATTTGCTCAAAACACATGGCATTCTGTGTTTAGCTCCAACTACTATAGGAGTTTTAGTATTTTAAAAAAGAATTTTGTGCTTTTTCTCTAATAACATTAATTTTTGAAATTCTTAGTCTTTTACATAAGAGCAAGTTTTTGCGACCCAGTCGTGCATTTTACTTTATGTGTTTTCGTATTTTAAGACAATTGTCTTAATTTGAATTGATGATTAAAAAATAGAGACGAATAGAACAGCAATTGCGTTTTTGATAATTAACATTTTGTATAGGGCAGAAAACGGACTAACGAACGGAGCAAATATACAGATTTTTTTTTTATAATCTACACGCGCTCAAGGGATTATGATTAAATGTTTGAACACAGCGCGGGCGTGAAGTTAAGGAAGAGAAAGAAGGATAGGAAAGATGTGTGGCACGATGTTCTGAGAATGAAGGTTGTTGTCTCAGATATTTTATCTCCAGGGATGGCGGCCGAACTAAAGCGGAGAATACCGTGTCTTATTTCTATGCCGCTTATAATTCACATTATTTTATTCGTGTTCATCCTTGTTGGGCATACTAGTTTAACTCAATTACATGTTGTTAGTGTTATGCCTGAACAACATGTAATGAGTAAACCAGCAACCCATTGAGGACAATTTAAGAAGGTTCGGTGATTCCCTAGAGGGGAAATTAAAATTTTTTTTTTAGCTCTAAAACTAACGGTACCTCCATACACCCGTAATGCATAATCTTATTTATCTTAAAAACGGCTCTAACGATTTTGATAAAAAAAATTAGGTGTGATACTCGTATTATGGACATGGACTTCATTTTGGTAAACAAAATTTTTGGGGTTGACTGGTTAGGTATTCCTTTTTTTTTTTTTTTATCAGAAAGAGCTTCAATATCATCGAACTCTTTGACTACTCTTTGAAGTTTAACGTTTCTCATTCCAAGTTATTTGTTTTGATAAGAGGCGTTTTTCTTTTTATGAGCAGAGCACTGAGCAGAGCAATGAGCAGAGCACTGAGCAGAGCTTGAGCATATCGAGATCGACACACTGGCACTGGAGCACTGAACTTTCAAAGGCGTCGCACACTGGGGCAGCTCCATAGAGATCTGTGCGCAAAAAGTCACTTATTAAAATGTTGGGTAAACGAGAAAAAACTGATACTTTTCACAAAGTATACTGTACATTTATGTGTTTGTGATATGAAAAATGCTTTTTTTTTTGTTTTTATGTTTTGCACTAAGTTAGTCAAGCGATCAAAGTTGAAAAGTTCATTGTGAAATTTGCAATTCGGAAAAAGTAAACAAAGTAGTTCCTATTGTTTTTGTCAATATCTTTGTTATTTGTAGTGCGATTAAAAATATAAAATATTATGTCCGGGGAAGGTTAAGATGTGTAGATTTTATTTGTTTATTTCAAAAATGAAAAAAAAATATTTTTATATTTAATTAGGGAGTTTGAAGTACGAGTGTTTTTTTAGACTTTGTTTTAATTTTTGCATAATATCTTCTGTTACGTCAAAAGTTTAGCAGATCAATTAATTTTCGATAATTAAGATATATTTCATTAACCCTTAAACCCTGCCCTGGGATCCAGCGTCACTGAATTCATAATTTTTTTTAAATATTTTAAAAACTAATCAACCCATGCCATACAAGAGTTATTATGTGTTATTGATGTGTTTCTCGATTTTAGTTGAAGAAAACAAGAAAAAACTAAAAAGACGATATGGATATGGATATGTGTTATGGTATCATAAATATTCTGGGTTTAAAATCGTATGTCCTCCTCAAAATGGCGTCCAATAAAATACAAATAAGACTACATTTTTCAAAAAAATTGGCACTACAACTTATTAAACCCCAAATGGACCAGAGATTTACTCGGATAGCTTTGTCTTCTAATCTCAAGTTCTTATTAGAGATATTTTAGAAAAGAAGCCACCGTTGGCTAAGTTCACATCTGCAGTCACCACAAAAACAGATCTGTGCCATTTGTCCACGATACAGACCGTAAGACCAAAATAAGGTGTAACAGTTGCCGAAAACCACTTTGTGACGAACATAGGCACTCAGTGTGCCAAATGTGTCATTTAAATTTTAAAAAAATTATATTTATTTAAACATATGTACCTACATTTGATATTAATATATGTACATACATATGTATACTAATTTTTATCAAATTGTTTTTTCATTCAAATTGGAGAAAAAACTTTTGGGGTTCTTAAGACCCCAGGGTAGCAATACTGTTTCTCCCAGGATGGGTAGGGTTTAAGAGTTAATATAAATTTGAAAACAAAAGTGCTAAACTTTTGTCGGAAACATTTTTTTTTTATTTTAGAAAAATAGTGCTAGGAATTTTTCAAGAGTGCCGATTGTTGTTTTTCTATTGTATTAATCTCAGACAACATTGCTGTTCGATTTTTTTTAAGTTTGCATTCCTTATAGAAACGTAAGTTCATGCAGCTTAATTTCACAACATAATTTTTTTCAACTTTATACACTGGCGGGTATCTTAATAACGGCCTTTTTTGATACAATTTTGATCAACAACATTATTAACTTCCCATAGGGAGTTATTGTAATCGGTCCGATTTGTCAAATTGGAATTTTTGACATTTCTCGACGTTTCAAGGTCCCTAGAGGCTACATCAATCATTTTTAGAGAGATGTCTGTGTGTGTGTGTGTACGTACGTTCGTACGTCCGTACGTTCTGGTACCATTTTTCGTCGTCGATATCTTAAGAACGAGTAAAGATATCGACTTTAAATAAATTTTGTTTAATAGATAATAACTTCGAAAGAGGCTGAAAGGGCGTTTATTAAAATTCAGTGAGTAGTTTTTTCACTATAACGGTTTAAAAAAAAGTACAAATTTTGGTTAGTTTCAAATATCTCACGACAAAATAATGCTATTGATTTCAAATAAAATTTAATCTACTCATCATAAGGTCATACAGATTTGGTATGAATTTGGAAAAAAATGAACATACCGTTATTTTTTTAAATAAAAAAAAACTGAAAAAAAAAATTTCATAACCCAGATATTCTAAGAACGGAAAACAAATTGAAACTCAAAATAATTTTATTTTACGAAAAATAATGTGTTTGACAACTGGTGAAAATTTCAAAACAAAATCAGTTTACAGTTTTTTTACAAAAAATAAAAAACTATATAAAATTCTATTGAAAATTGGTAAAAATTGTTTTTCGACTCAAATTTCTCGAGAACTAGTAGTGATATTGACTTCTAATTTATTTTATTTTATACATAGTATAATTTTGTACAATTGGTAAAATGTTGACAAATATTGAATTAATAGTTTTTTTTTAAATAAAAAAACTATTAAAAATTGTAGTGAAAACTAGTTAAAATTGTATTTCAAGTCGAATTTCTTGGGAATGAACACCGATAGTGCCTTCTAAAGTATGTTGTTTTATACATCGATACCTTCCCGTAAGAATGTATACTAAGCGACATTTCTAAAATTGTTCAGGAAACGAAAAAAACGAAGAAAGTTCTAGTTGAATCATAGTGCGCTAAGAGACAATTTTGGTTAAACTAAGTGACATCTAACAAAATTTTTTGTTGCTCACGACAATGAGATCTTTATTAATGTCGCTTAGCATAATTTTTTTGGCGGATAATACAAATTTCAGGGGGCAACATTATTTTAATGAGAAAACATGGCAGTTGATAAATTTTTTTATTTGTAATCTAGTTTCCTTTTCATGCATAATAGGTTGGCGAAACCCAGGCCAAAACGTGGCCCTTAATATATAAGTAGTATATTTCCTCATCAAAAAGTCATTTTCGAAAAATAGTGTCGCTTAGTACATTCTTACGGGAAGGTATCGACATAATACAATTATTAACATATGGTTAAATTTTGACAAGAATCGAATTGACAGTTTTCACAAAAATATAAAAAAAATCTACTAAAAAGTGGTAATATTTGTTTTTTGACTAGAATATCTTGAGAACGAGCAATGATATTGACTTTGCCATTATTTAATTTTATACATAATACAATTTCTAACAAATGGTTTACATTTGACATATATCTAGTTTTAGAGCGGATATATTTTGTAAGTACCCTTCCATCAATAACCAAACCATATCTTTTATATTTGAATATTTCGTTTTATAATTTTTTTCAATTAAAATGTTTGGAACCGAAATAATAAAGTAATTTCTATAATATAATACATAATTTTATAATTTTATTATCAACTTAGTTTTTAGAAGAATGTATGTACTGTACATACGTATATGAATAAGGTTGTTCAGTAGTCCCACATATTCAAATTCCATTAATAGCTATGGTAAAATTGTAGAAAACGTCACAATATGTTTTTATCTAAATATAAAGTTTTCAAGACCACAAATGGGAAGTTATCAGTGTGGGTCGCACCCAGCCTCTTTTCTTATTATGTTCTAATATTTCCTAAATATGATTGTTGTTTTTTTCTTTAAAGTAATGTTATAACATTAAAAACATTCCGGAAATAAAAAAAGAACTTACACACAAGTAAAGTGTAAAAATACTTATACCTTACTCAGTTAAAATATTTATGATAGTTTAATAAAGGATTATTTTTTTCATTTTGTAGGAATTAATTTCATATTTATTTAGTAATTTAACTTAAGGTTTTTAAAGGTTTAGAAGCACAAAATCTTGCGTGTTTAAGAAAAGAACTGGTTGAAGTATTTTCCGCTAGTAAAAAGAAGAATTTTTATGCCAAAATTTTTGAAGTTGATACTTTCGTTCAACGTAAGACGTGATGTAGCGAAACTCTTGTACGAGAGCGAATTCAAAGAGAATTTAATTATTGATCATCCTAACCCTTATTTCTAACCGATTGGCCAGTTAAATGAAGAAGCTATAGAATCACGAAACAAAGTTTTTAAAATTTTACGAAAGCAATTCAGTTGAAAAACATCAAGAAAAGACAATTTAACAGATATTTTTAATAGAATGATGATTTCGTCAGATACTCTGTTATCAAGTCCCAGAAGTCAGAACATATTTGTTGGAAAAAAAGATTTTTGAAGTAAAACTTCTTTTCTTTGCAGCTGTCAGTGACATGTCAAAACGACACGTTATCAGTCAAAGACAGCGACATGTTTTTAGAACACAAAATGTTTGTACGCTTATACATTAGAATCTTACAGAGGCTTTGCTTGAGGGAAAAGAAGTTTTACTTCTACCGCGCGTACGTCAGTACACATAACCTTTTTTCTTGAAAATGAACAAATTTTTATTAAATATTAAATGTATTACTAAATATTAATTATGAGATTCAGTAAAAAACATTTTTAATATAAATTGTTGGTTCTAAAATTAAAAATTTTACTAATATTTTTCATATTTATTTTATTCTTTGTATATTTATTATTATATTAACAACACATTCGTCTTTGAAAAAAACTACATTATCCGTGATAATAAATGTTAAAATAAAAAAACAACAAAAATGAACACAAGTTTATCTTTAAGCAACCCTCCAAATTTTTCTTTTCATAATAAAGATTAAATTTGAACTAATTTTTACTCTTATATTTACAAGGCTTTAAAACACAAAAACCACTTTAAACTTTTCCAAATAATTTATCGCACAAAACCACTACTTTTGCCCCACCGTGCGTCGATCTCCACTTTTATATATTTGTTTGATTGTTTTTTCTTCGCTATCTGTCTCTGTCATTTCACTGGAAAAAAGTTAGCCGGGTGCCGGGCTCAGATTTTTATTCCACCTACTCGGTCATTTTATTCTGAGCTCATAGAGCACCCTCCGAGCTAGCTCTGATTGATAAAAGAAAACAACCTGAGCGCTCTGATGTGTCTGAGCTAAAAACGAAACACAGATCTTTTTTGACAGCTCAGTTCCCTGTTCTGAGCCTAAAAAGAAAAACACCTGAGATAGAATAAGAATGAAGGGCACGGGAATAAAAAACATGACAACTGGAATTGAGTTTCGTGCTGTCAAGTTGGCACTTGTATTGACGTTGGAATTTATAGTGGTAAAGTGCGCACGTAATTTTGTAAATGTAAATATTTAAATTTTTAAGTTTCTTGAATATTTCAAAAATATTAACTTAAAATATGCATTTATTTTAAAAATATGTCTAATAAACTGATATATGCATTTATAGTAAAATATGCAAAAATATTCTCTAACGATTGAATGCCATCTTTAAAAAAATATGTTTTAACATGGAAATTCTTGCCCTGTTAGTTACCAACCTCGACGTATTTCAGGGATTCTATTTAGTTTTCTCTTTCTCCTTTAAAGAGATAGCTGCAAAACGCGGCCTCAGTGTATCCAATGTGGGAAGCACACCAACCTTCAGGAGACTTGGCAACATTGGCATCATCCCGGATATCATCTTCGCATCTGATTGCGTTCTACCTAGGGTCAAAAATTGAAAAGTCATTGAAGACTACACTAGCCTAGCAGTGACCACCAATATATCGTGTTCGAACTTGCGGAAAATCCCACAAACGCAAACCAAAATCGAACACAAGCCCCGAAATGGTGATCAAAGAAGGGCAGTCAGCTGTCTTCCAAACAACAGGGACTGCAAAAGCCACTGCCGAAAAATTGATACTGCTCATACGTCGAGCATGTGATACAACAATGCCACGAAAATTCAATAATAGAGGTCGGAACCCGGTTTACTGGTCGAAAAATGTAATAGCTGCACTGCGCAAAACTTGACTTCAACTCAAACGAAGAATAACCAGAGGAAGTGCTGAAGCAACTGAGGAAGATCTCATGGAGTTCAGAAACAAAAAAGCAGAGCTGAAAAAAGCAACTAAACTCAGCAAGAAATAAAAATTGGAGCAACTACGAAATGACATGGACAGAGACCTTTACAGAATAGGATATAAACTGGTCATGCAAGAACTCGGAGCACATACATCAAATCCAGCTCTCAGAGAAATGATGGAGCGGATCGTGAACGCACTTTTCCCAACTCACTCCGATAGATCATCCGACACCGCTTTACCTTTACGCATGCTAGATGCGACTGGAAAGTTGCTAGAGAAGATGATAAAACTACGACTCACAGCATGGTTTCAGGAGGGGAGCAATCGAAGATGTGGTAAATGATACCCATATAGGACAACAAGGAAACCATTACACAAGGAAGATAGCACATAGCACTTCTAGCAACTCTAAACGTCAGAAATGCTTTCAATTCTGATGGAGTGACATGCAGTTCTGTTCACGGTTCTTTAATTTACAAAAAAAAATATGTTTTGTGTTCTCATACGATAATACCACCACTTAATGAAACGCAAGTATTTTTTAATAATATTAATTGATTAAAAGCTTCAGATCCTTACCACTAGTGGGGGGAAATCTTCAGCTTACAATGTTATGTGAGGTATGTTCTAGGAACATAACCCCTCCACCCTTAAGTTTGATGCTTTCCTGACTATCTACAATTCTATTTTCGATGTGAAAAATTTTTGGGTTTCTTTTTTTTTTACAATATAATAGAATTCCAATTACAATAATTATTATTGTGATACTTATATGTGATATAGTATTTTTGCCATTATTTTGATATTTAATCTCTTGTAGTTCTCTTAAATTGTTAATTTGATTTATATGTACATCTTCTAATGTAACATTAATAATTGTAAAATTTAATGTGTTATATAATGGATTTATAGTATTTTGTTTAAATGTTTCTTTTGGATTATTGTATATAGTTGCATTTATTTAAATGTTGCAATCCTTAAAATATATTGTTGTTTTTAACAATTATACACTGAAAATAAAATCTAGGTATATATGACAAAAATCTAGGTAGATCTGATAAAAATTTTGTCAATATACGTCCAACAAAACGTTTTGTTAAATTGACAAAAAGTACAAAAATTTTTTGAGGTCATAAACAATATTTTGTTAATCTGACAAATGTTCTTGTGGATTCAACAAAAGAAATTTGTCATGTTAACAAAGTTATTTTGTTGAATCAACAAAATATTTTGTCAATGTGACAAATTTCTTTTTGAATCCACAAGGAAATTTGTCAGGTTAACAAAATTATTTTGTTAAATCAACAAAATATTTTGTCAATGTGACAAATTTCTTTTGTTGAATCCACAAGGAAATTTGTCAGGTTAACAAAATTATTTTGTTGAATCAACAAATTATTTTGTCAATATGACAAATTTCTTTTGTTGAAAACACAAAAAAAATTTGTCAAATTAATAAAATTATTTTGTTGAATCAACAAAAAATTTTGTGACAAAAGAAATTTGTCACATTGACAAAATTTTTTGTTGAATCAACAAAGTATTTTGTCAATGTGACAAATTTCTTTTGTTGAATCCACAAGGAAATTTGTCAGGTTAACAAAATTATTTTGTTGAATCAACAAATTATTTTGTCAATATAACAAATTTCTTTTGTTGAAAACAAAAAAAAATTTGTCAATTTAACAAAATTATTTTGTTGAATCAACAAAAAATTTTGTCAATATGACAAATTTTTTTTGTTGAATCCACAAAGAAATTTGTCAGGTTAACAAAATTATTTTGTTGAATCAACAAAATATTTTGTCAATGTGACAAATTTCTTTTGTTGAATCCACAAGGAAATTTGTCAGGTTAACAAAATTATTTTGTTGAATCAACAAAATATTTTGTCAATGTGACAAATTTTGTTTGTTGAATCCACAAAGAAATTTCTCACGTTAACACAATAATAGTTTTGTTCAGTTACCAAAAGTGTCCTTTTTATACAACAGATAACCTTATTAAAAGAAATTTAAATGATCTTAACCACATACAGAATGTATGTTCATACTTACTTTGTTTCTAAAATCATCAAATTGTTAAATACCGCTGATCTTATGTCACAGAGCCAAACAACTTAAATGGCGCAGAAGATTTGACTGAAAATAAAATCAAAAATAGAAGAAACTTCCCAACAATCCATTATGCTGATTTTAACGAAACGAAATGAGAAAATGAAAAAAATCAAATAATACAAAATATGTCACATCAAGATTTTATTTGTAATTTTAAATTTTTTTTTGTAAAAATTCGTAAGTACATATGTTATATATACATATGTTATATATATATAGGGTGATTTTTTTGAGGTTAGGATTTTCATGAATTAGTATTTGACAGATCACGCGGGATTTCAGACATGGTGTCAAAGAGAAAGATGCTCAGTATGCTTTGACATTTCATCGTGAATAGACTTACTAACGAGCAACGCTTGCAAATCATTGAATTTTATTACCAAAATCAGTGTTCGGTTCGAAATGTGTTTCGCGCTTTACGTCCGATTTATGGTCTACATAATCGACCAAGTGAGCAAACAATTAATGCGATTGTGACCAAGTTTCGCACTCAGTTTACTTTATTGGACATTAAACCAACCACACGAATGCGTACAGTGCGTACAGAAGAGAATATTGCGTCTGTTTCTGAGAGTGTTGCTGAAGACCGTGAAATGTCGATTCGTCGCCGTTCGCAGCAATTGGGTTTGTGTTATTCGACCACATGGAAGATTTTACGCAAAGATCTTGGTGTAAAACCGTATAAAATAAAGCTCGTGCAAGAACTGAAGCCGAACGATCTGCCACAACGTCGAATTTTCAGTGAATGGGCCCTAGAAAAGTTGGCAGAAAATCATCTCAAGGAATGGACCGGTAAGTTGGCCACCAAGATCATGCGATTTGACGCCTTTAGACTATTTTTTGTGGGGCTACGTCAAGTCTAAAGTCTACACAAATAAGCCAGCAACTATTCCAGCTTTGGAAGACAACATTTCCGAAGAAATTCGGGCTATTCCGGCCGAAATGCTCGAAAAAGTTACCCAAAATTGGACTTTCCGAATGGACCACCTAAGACGCAGCCGCGGTCAACATTTAAATGAAATTATCTTCAAAAAGTAAATGTCATGGACCAATCTAACGTTTCAAATAAAGAATCGATGAGATTTTGCAAATTTTATGCGTTTTTTTTTTTTAAAAAGTTCTCAAGCTCTTAAAAAATCACCCGTTATATTTTTAATTTGTAAATGTTTAAATAAATATTTTCAAGTCACACTTTATAAAAAGAACCACTTAATTTGCCAACTACCTACTTCACTTATTGAAAGCCACTTTGCGAATGGCATGATTGAAAACCATTTGACGAAATCTTAAGCGACTCGAGTTTTATTTCTGTTTGGTAGATATGATAAAAATTTTGTTGATACCACAAAATACGCTGTTTGAGTAGAATTTTTTTGTTATATTGATAGAAATTCAGTTTTTGTTTTGTAGATATGATAAAAATTCAGTTTATACAACAAAAATCGTTGTTTGAGTTAAGAACATTTTTGTCGTATTGATAGAAATTTAGTCTTGTTTTGTAGATATGATAAAAATTTTGTTGATACCACAAAATTTGTTGTTTGAGCTAAGAATATTTTTGTCATATTGATAAAGTTTTATCTATATGACAATTTTATTTTATCAATATTACAAAATAGCTCAACCTTAACAAAATAATTATCATTTTAACAAAAATGTTTTCATTTTCTGTCAAATTGACAAAAAAAAATTAACAAAATCTTTGTGGCATTGACAAACATTTACAAAACAGATTTTTTGTAGATACAACAAACATTTTGTTTACATCACAAAAATTTTTGTGGATGTGATAAAAATCTCTGTTTTATTTTGTTTTATTGACAAAACTTGTTTTGTTAAACTAACAATATTATTTGTAGAGCAATTTTTTGTTAGACTGACAAAAATTTTGTTAAATTATTTAAATTTTGTTAAATCAACAAAATTATTCTATCATATTGAAAAAAAGTTTATCAAAACGATAAAATTGTTTTGTTAAAGGTCAACAAAACGTTTTTGTCAATATTACCTAGGAATTTATTTTCAGTGTATATTCGAAATTATTACAATAGTTATTTAATCTTGTTTCTAATAAGTTTTTTGTTAACATAAGCCCTTCTAATTCAATTATTTTGTGATCTTTGTTAGATCTTATTTTACAATTCTCATTTATTGTCTTGTATAAATTTTGTGTAAATACTGGACTCTTCGTTAATTTTTTAACATATTTTATATTTATTAATTGTAAATAATGTTTTATTATGAATTATATAATTATATTTTGATATATCAATTTCAAATCCCAGATCATTTAGAGCAGATAAAATCATTACCTATGTTTTCATATTTATATGTAAATGCTGGTATTTTTAAAATAAATACTAAATGGTTATTTCTAGTTAATAAGCTGCTTTCTATATGCTCTAATTTTTCAATAGACATAATTAAACCTTTTTATTTCTTCCTTTGTTAAAATATTTCTCCCTAAAATTCCTAGACTTGAAAAGACTATGTTGTCTTGTAATTTTTCTATTTCCTTGTTCAATAATATTGATTTGCAATGACAATATGCTTTTAGCTAAACTTTCTTGTTTTATTTCTGTGGGATTGATAAAGTTCCTTAACACATATTGGTGATTGTTAATTCTGTCTGCCATGGTCTCTAACTCTGTTTGGAATTATGTATTAATCTCCACTTATTTATTTAATTCTGATATAGCATTCTTATTATTTTCTTCTATTATTTTTAAATGATTCTCTACCTAATTCTCTAATTCTCTCTAATCTTTCATCATTATCGAAAAGTGATATCACTTCTCCTAGGCCTGTTTTTCGTTTTGTTTGCAGTAGTGGATGCTGTCACCGATCGTTTGAAGATCTTATCTTAAATTACGAGTATCGTTCCATTTTCATAATTCTAAACCCTGACACACTGTGAACGAATTGGCAAATAGCTGTCGTGATCTTGCAAAATGCTTTCGCGCTTCTTTTCTCGCTCGACCTTCTACCTGAAAGGATCATTATAAATCCCTGAAGTTAATTATCGAAGTGATAAAAATTGAATAAATACCAGAAAATCAATTGCTTAAAATAAGGCCACGTGGCTGTTTTTTTTAAATTTTTTTTTTATTAAGAGGTGAGGTCTTATAGATTTTTTTTTCTTGTTGGAAGTCAATCTTATCAGTGGCGTAGATAGGGGGGGGATCAGGGGGATATATCCCCCCCCATTGGGATCGATAGTTGTTCAACATAACCAGTCATGAACCAAATAAGTTACAGAAACGCACTCTGAATTTTTTTTTACGTCTCTCACCAATTGATAATATGTAAACGTGCAAGAAAAAAAGCTATATACAGGGTGTCCCACATTCACCGCCCCAAAGGAAAACCATGGATTCCTGAGGACATTTTAAGTCGAAAAACTTAAGAGGTCATTTTCTCGTTTTCGTCCCGTTTTCGAGTTATAACGGTTCTTATGATTTTTCCTTAACTGGCTTTATCTTTGCCAAACTACGTCCGATTCGAAAGATTTTTTTTAACCAATCAAGAATTTATTATACAGTTTTAGTTTGTCCAAAAACTTTTTTTTCTGCGGACAACCAAATTTTTCGTGTTTTAAGTAGTTTTTTCATTTTGATATCATTTTATTCAAAAAAACACGTTAATGAGTATTAATTTTGTTCACTTCTTATCAAAGCACAGTTCATTTTCCTAAACAAATATTTTTTTCCTTAAAAAGAATACTAAATGTAAATAACTAAAAATGAACAAACTGAGTGAATTTATAAATAAAAAATATTTTAAATACAAAACGAATTCAAATGAATTAAAACTTTTTCTGAGCTATTGTGGTTAAGAAAAGGACAAATAGATAAAGTTAATCGTCCCATTTCAACGTATGTATATAAATAACATTTCAAGATATTCTTGATTAGTGTAATCCATTGTTCGCAAATAATTGAAAAAAAAAAATACAACTTGAATAACAAATCCAAAATGGAGTATCAAGTGAAAGAACACGACGCAGACACTCGATCACGCGAGAAAGACATTTACAACCTTCAAATCATAATGCAAATCTTTACTGTTTACATTAGTTAACGGTCTTACTAATTAACTTTATCTATTTGTCCTTTGTAGTTTTGTAGAAAATTAAAATGGGAATGACAACCTACTCTTTTTCATTGAATGGCATCACTAATCAAGTAAATTGAGAAAAAAAAAAATTTCCGTTAGTTTCTCTTCTGGTGGTTAAAAATTCAAACAGATTTTTTTTGTATTGCAAAAGTATAAACGCTTTTTTATTTTTATCTGTTTTTTTTATTTTAAGTAAATTTTTTCGGCTAAAGGACATTGCTGCCCTTATTTTCGACCAATCTAAAAATTGTTTTTGACATACTGTTGACAAGGTTATTTAATATGGAATCGTTTATACAGTTCCATTCTTCCACAATCGCCTCTCGCAGCTCAGTAATCCTGTATAATTGCCTATTATGGGCATTAATTTTGCGGGTCAAAATTCCCCAAAGATTTTCAATAGGGTTACAATCTGGAGAACGTGCCGGGAACATCATAAAATGTATGTTATTCGATTCGTACCATCCCAAACTTTTACGACTAACGTGAATTGGGGCATTATCATGCTCGAAGACATGCCGAACTCGACGAAATCGTCTTAAGTAGGGTTCCAAATTATCCTGAAGCACCTTGGCGCAAGCAGAACTGTTCATCTTGCAGAGGTGAAGGCAAGTGCAACCTTAACACGGTCGCAGAAGGTTTCCCAAACCTTACAACTGCCACCGCCAAAGTTCCTCTTGAAAAAAAACTTGTTTCCTTTCTCAGATCGTGCCAATATCCGTTAAAACCACCTGACCCATCAAGATTAAACTTTTTTTCGCCACTGCAAATAATCTAAAATAATTTAAAAAAAAAAACATTCATTAGATTATGCCATTTGGAATAACAAGAGTTAAGTGTAAATTAATGGAATGTTACTAATGGTTTTCCAATTCCTTTTCATGTTTTGCTGGGTAAATTCTTACTTTTTTTGTAGACTCTTGTCAAATTTGAAGCTGCATTCATTTTGCACCGAACAATCACTTTACTACTTTTTAAGGCACGAAAAACCGTTGAAACCGAAATTCCTAAGCCCAATTCGTCACGAACGTCCGGCAAAGAATGCGCCGAATCGGATGCAGCATTTATTAAACGCCTTTTACCTCGACTTCATCAGCTTCTGCAGATGCCCGGGTCTTATTTTCGTCTCATAAGATCCTGGATCTTGTAAGAAATTTCGGACGACACGATCGGATCTTTCAATTTTCCTACCAATAGCCCTTAAGCTTAGGCCAGTTAATCGAAATCTTGAATTTTGACTTTTTCCGTATCGCTTAAATGCCTACCACGCGGCATTGTTGCTTGTCATTTCGAAGCTTCAGAGAGGTTTGCATCATCTTGCAAAATCTGTTTTTAATTTTCAAACACCAGAAGAGAAAATAACGGAACTTTTTTTCTTCTCAATTTACTTGATAAGTGATGCCATTCAATAAAAAAAAAATAGTAAAGTGTCATTCCCATTTTAATTTTCTACAAAACGCATTTTTACAGGTGCGGTTATACTTATGCAAGGCACTGTATATCAATATTTCTTCTAGTTCATATTCAAATTAATGTGTATAATATATATTATCTTTAAAAAATATAATTTTTGTATGGCATACATAATGAATTCAATGAAGTCTTGTTATTTGTTTTTTTTTTTTAATTATTAAAACTTAAAAAAAAATGAGCGAACTAGATCCATCCCCCCCATAGCAAAAAGCTATCTACGCCACTGAATCTTATCCCTCCAGCTAGGTTGCTAAAGCGACCGCGATTGTGAATTTTAAAAGGCTTGATAGTAGCCTCTGTAAATCGTAAAATCCAGGTATAGTCATCCTAGAACTTGCCATCTAAGCAATCCCTAAACTCGAGTGACTAGGATCAGCCTACCTACGTTTTGAAAGTGTTTGAAACCAAGAAATAACCAGGTAAATTAAAAGCGACCGTCATAATCCTAGTGGCTGTAATAAACTCTTGGTTTCAGAGAATTCGCCCTTTGGAGATAAGTATTTGAATTGGTCCAGCATAATCAACACCTGTGTGGGTAAAAGGTCTTGATTGTGTAATTCTAGCTGCTGGAAGTAGTCCCATCTGTTGAGTTCCTGGCTGTGCAGTAAAACGAAAGCATTTCATGCATTTATGTATGACTTGTCGAATACATCTTTTAGCTTGAATGATCCAATAACGCTGCCTTAGTTTTGCAAGAGTAAGTCGGATACCACCGTGCAGCGTTCGCTCATGGACGTCCTCAACCAGCAATTTCGTAAACCATTCTTCGTGAGGCAGGATGATTGGATGTTTTCTTGTACAAGGAATTTCTGCATTTTGTAGTCGGCCGCCCACAACAAGGATATTCTCGTCATTCAAAAATGGGTTTAGAGAAAGTACCTTACTTCTTTTGTTGATGTTCTTTCCGCTTCGTAGGCGTTTTAGTTCTTCAGAATATACTTTTTCTTGAATATATCGAATAATTCCTTTGCTGGCAACATTCAACTCTTTAACTGTTAAAATGCCAGTTTCTATTGGGATGTTCAGTCTCTTACTTCTGCAGTTAGCTTTATATCGTCTGCAATAAGCGGCTACTCTTATTAACTTTGAGTAGTTGATAATCTCTTGGTAACGTCACTAATTTCTTCTGCTTGAATCGTTAAAATCTTTCTGGTTTCAGGAATATCGATCACTGCATTCGGATGTTGTTCTTGTGAAGGCCAATGATCTGAATCGAATTGCAGCCAAATCAGGTCCATTCCACCATAGTTGATTGCTCGGCATCTGTTCTGGTAAATATCCTCTTGACCCATAATCAGCTGGATTGTCAGATGATCGTACATGCCTCCAACATGTTGTGTCTGTTGCCTCTTGTATTTCCGACACTCGGTTTGCAACAAATGTCTTCCAGGTAGAGGGACATTTCTGGATCCAGGCCAATTTTATTGTTGAATCTGACCAGGCAAATATTTGTTTAACTTGCAAGCCAAATGTTTTCAATGTTTCTACTAGTAGTTTTGATAGAAGATGAGCACCACATAGTTCTAGTTTTGGAAGAGGAAGTTTCTTTCTTATTGGTGCCACTTTTGTTTTTGCGGTTAAGATTGTTGTAACATAAGAACCACTTGGCAGAGCTATTCTTGCATAGACTACTGCTGCATAATGCTGCTTCAGAAGCATCACAAAACCCATGAAGCTCAATGTGTTTATACTTCGTGGTACCTATCCACATTGGGATTCTGATGTCTTCAACTGCTACTAGTTTCGTCTTCAATTTGTTCCATTGTTTCTGAAGTTCGATTGGAAGTGGGTCATCCCACTTGATTTCAGCTTGCCAAATACGCTGCATTAAGATTTTCGCGCTAATAGTCACTGGAGCCAACCATCCAAGAGGGTCAAATAGTTTCGCTATTTCGGATAAGGTTTTTCGTTTGGTAAGTATGGTTTCTGTATCGATGCTGTGTCTAAGTTCACTTTAAATTGAAAAGTGTCACTTAAGGGATTCCAGTGGATTCCTAAAGTTTTGATTGTTTCTTCCTTCATAACATCTATATTCTGTTGGTTTCGTAACTCGATTGGTATATGTTGAAGTAGTTTTTTGTTGTTAGCAGCCCATTTTCGCAGGTGAAATCCTGCACCACTTAACATCTCCTTAAGTTCCTTCTGAGCGGTTCAGCATTCTGTAATCGTGTCGCCTCCCGACATAACATCATCAACATAAAAGTCATGTTTGACTATTTCTGCAGCGACTGGATACTTTTCTGTTCATCTTCAGCTAGTTGTTGAAGAGTTTAAATAGCCAAGTATGGTGCAGATGCTGTACCATAAGTGACAGTAGTAAGTTTATAGTCTTTAATGGGTTGGTCAGTAGAACTTCGCCACAAAATTCAACTGATTTAGGCTCACTCCAGTTGTTGATTTTGCCGATCCGTCGAATACGACTCTTAGTTTGGTTGTTGTACTTGTAGGTTTAATGACGGCATGATGAGGCATGTAGAAAATATTGATATTGGTAACCTTGTTACCTTTGGATGGGCGGCTAGTGACTTCTACCATGTGCCCCAGGTTAAGAAACTCATTTTTGGATTCACCGAGTTGTTTAATGTGCGTTGATTCCTCTTTAAATGGAATCTTAACAACATACCTCCTATCTTTCTTTCGGTATTGTGATTCTTTAAACAGTTGTTTATAATGTTTATCGTCTGGCTTTAGATAATTTGGTTGGGAAACTTCTTCTAGCTCCCAGAATTTTTCTAATTGCTGATCAATTGAGATCTGTGCCACCAGTCCAGTGACACTGTAGTTTTCAAATTCATAGTTTGATGTTCGCCCAGATATCAACCACCCCAGCTGTGAC
This sequence comes from Philhelius festivus, assembly GCA_963931855.1. Taxonomy (NCBI): domain Eukaryota; kingdom Metazoa; phylum Arthropoda; class Insecta; order Diptera; family Syrphidae; genus Philhelius; species Philhelius festivus. The sequence continues at coordinate 96,331,978 of OZ007555.1, forward strand.
TTCTGAGCTATAAGCGAGTTTGCAGCATCTCGTGTAATTCCGTCAAGAATTATAACGCCATACGCATCAGCGCCGATTATCATATCAATCGGTCCAGGAATATTGAAAGTAGGATCAGCGAGTTGTAACTGATCCAAATTTCCAATTTTAAGGCAATTTGTAGTTTTGGATGGTAGTTGTGTTGTGAGTATGGGGAGTACCAGAGCTTCTAATCGGAGATTAAACTCTGTAGTAAAGTGTGGCTTTATTATGACATCTACCTTGTTTTTAGCAGTTCCTGCTTTTGTTGCACTCAAACCACTAACTTCCACACAAATATTATGTCTTTTGAGTTTTAACGTTTGTGCGATAGCTTCAGTGATCAATGATGCTTGCGATCCAGGGTCGATGAGTGCTCGTACTGTAACAGGGTAGCCAAGTCCGTCTTCATTGCTTATCTTTAGTATGGCTGTTGCGAGAATGACGTTTTGATTCTGTTCGCTTGATTTACTTGTTTTGAGTCTTTTTACGAACTGTATTTTTTGGTCCGTCAGCAGTTGGCTTTCGTTGGCTTTTGTTGTTTTTTATTAGTTGACATCACTTCCAAGGCCTGGTACCGTCTTTCGAGGTATTTGAGAAGAGTCTTCATTGCAGGCATGGCTGAGTTCGTAATTGCAAAACTGCCGCAGTCCTGCAAAACTTGCGTTCATAATTGTAAACAAACAGCATCATCTCTGCATGAGCACGGCAACAATTGTGTTCATAAAAGTAAACTTACAGTCAACATGCGGTCAATTTGGCATGTGTTTTTTTTATGTTGCTGAATTTGCAGGAAAATGGCAGAGGATCTAATTTGAGTAATTTTTTTTTTTTTGAAATTAATTTATAATCGTACAAATATTGATTTTTACATCTTTGATAAGAAATTAATAACTATCCATCCACAGGATTGAATACGAGGCCAAAGTGTGGTCCGATGCTGATATCGAACTATTTTGGCAATTATGAACTCATTTTTAACAAAGTATGATGACTGCACACATGCTGTTGGAATTGTGTTCATAAATGTATTCGAAGCATGTTTTAGGCAGGGCAGGGGCAACAAACATTGCAATTATGAACTCAGCCCATCTTATTTGGTTCGTCTAGTCCTTGCTCGAATAAGTTTCTTGATTCTGCATCGAGGAACTTTGTTGTGAGATGGACAATCATTGGTCTTTCGAGAAGAAAGTGAAAGCGTTACCAAGGTTTCTGACATTGGTTTAAATTTTTAATTGAAACAAATTAAAATCGACAATACTTCAAAAAAGCGTTATCAGGGCAGTTTCGCAACTAAAAATTGCTAGTGCGCGGCTAGCCTTAAAGAAAATAAATAAAAGAGCAGCTTAGCGAAAAAAGGGTTTGTTTCCGAAAAGATGTGCAGAATTAAATTTACTAATTAAAACTTCCTAAAACCTATAGGTATCCACATTTTCTTATAAAAATGTGCTATGAAGCATTAAATCAAAATTGAATATAAAATTCAAGATAATAAAGAAAGCATAGGTATATGTATACATATAGGTAACACCTTTTAGGCATCTACCTACTGCAAGAAGAAATATTAAGTATTAACAATACCTATTAGTAACCGATGTTAGATGTTATACACATAATTGAAGACTACTTATTATTTAGACTCTTTCGCTCTCGAAACATAACAATCAATTCCGAGATTTTTTTTGACAAAACACAATATTTCAACGTCGACATACAATGAAACTATAAGCCCATAGGTATTCTTCTTTTGAGTTATTTTTAGATAGGTACATACCTATCTACCTATTTCTATGTATGTTTAGATTTGGTGGGTGAGATGATAATTTGTAGATACTTATATGTAGGTAGGTACCAACCTATTTACCTACATACATCTACAAAGGAATCATTGAGGAACTAAGATTTTATTGTTGGATTAAATAGGTATGGATTTGTATTTAAGTTTTGTGGGGAGCTTTCATTAAACTATTATTTTTATTCCTATTCAATAAACAATTTGAGTTCTCTATTAACTTTGGTAAAAACATTCAAACAGCTTCATTTTAATGGCCTCAATTTATGCAAATAGACATGAATATTTTTGACCGTTTGTACTATATTCGATATTCTTAGCGTTTTTGATTTAAGTTTCTAAATTTATTTCAGCATTCAGTGACATGTGTTTGCTTTGTGGAGAATTTTGAATGTACTCCGGTTGAGGTATATGTTAATGTACCTATCTATTCCCGCCTGCAACAAAACCATTGGTATCCATGGAAACTTCATCACAAAACAAGCATGGAAACAAAAAGACAGTTTACCTACATGCGCGCAATGATAACATTATTTATACGCCTCTTTGAGTTATACACGAATGCCGTTTAAGGGGAGGGCTTTATTATGAATCCAATGAAATGTATTCTATTTTTATTTGAGGAATAAAATAAAAGAGGCGGAGCTATTTTCCCAGCCAAGAGTCAATTTAACAGCCAATCAGAAGGCATATCTGCCAAAGAGGGTTTATTTAATATTTTCGAAATGAAATGATTGCCTTGAAATTAATTTTAATCGATATTCTTCTGGATTGATAAATTAATTTCTCAAACATGGAACCTATTAAATTCCTTGCATTAGCATAAATGTATATCGTCACCTTATGATATACGGATAACGAACAATAAATAGTTGACATATAATCTATGGTAAATACGATATCGTAACTGGCATTTTTTATTTTTGGATTGAGCTATTAGTAGCTGATAGGTAGTTAGGTACTTACTTTAGGTAAAATGTTTTATTAATGCTGCTATACGATTTGAATGAATAATAATTTCAAAGAACAAACAAAAATAAATAGGTACCTACCTATAGGTATAAGGTATTTCAAGATGGAATTACATACCTAATTAGTTATGTTTTTAAAGATATACCTTCCTTTTACGTTTCTATCTAAATAATTATTACAGAACAAAAATTCAATACAAGTATGTATAGATGATATATACCTAGATATACCTACCTACATATATGTTATGTTTCTATGTACGTTACCTACCTAGGTAAGGTTAAATTAGATTAGGTTAGATGGGGTGATGATGCGGCAAGCCATTTGGATGCCCAGGGTGTGGGTAATTTGAGATTGGGAAGGATAAGAGGAAGAGCTTAGAGGAAGTCTTGGGCATGGGGTGCCTCCCTGAACAATCCTGATTTCTGAATGAATTAAAGTACCTATGCTTTTTAGTGGCAAAAATGGGAAGTAGCCTAGTTCGTTCAAGAAGTAGGTATTCCCGGAGGGCATCTTTTCTAGTTCTGACTGGGGCATTCACAAAGGAAGTGATATGACCCCCTTCCACCTCTTCATCCTGACATCCTCTGCATTACTCATATGTACTGATGCCCATTCTGCTCATCAGGGTTCCTATTGAGTTATGACCCGTAAGGAATCCAACTAAGAGAGGCAATTGAAGTCTGCTAAGCTTCAGTAGATAGGTATACCTATACCTACCAACCAGTGGCGTGGCGTGAATAATTTCAAATGGTAAGTCGAAGCTAAGACTAATTACCTGCAAACGATAATTAATTCTAATATCGATATGTGTCCTAAATTAAAAAAAAAATATTGCAGTTCTGATTTCCAAAACAAGCAAGCGAGGCAATTCATGCCAATTTTGTATACTTCAAATCATTAATTTATAAATTATAAATAATCTTAAGGCATAATAAAAGTGGCTTCCAAAGAAACCGTTTCTGGTAAATGCAAATGCAGTACATTAAGGAAAATTTAAGGTAATGTTATGAAAAAATAAAAAATAAGGAACTTCAAAACAAAAATATATTTAAGTATGAGATAAATAAGCAAATAAATCAATTAATTTTTTCAAGTAATTCAATATCATGATATAAAAAATATCAATTAAAAATAAATAGTTATGTACAAAAGTTTACAAATAGATGATTTATGTATGCTACCAATCTCTGTAAATTGTGCAATATAGGGACAAATTCCTAAACGCATATCTTGCTCAAATTCTGCTAAGCAAACTGTTCCAAAATGCAAATACAAAAATTTCTGCTAAGCAGAATGTCCCAAAATGCAATCGGTGCTACTTTCTTGCGCAAATGCAGAGGCATTCCTGCAAATGTCAAATATTTCTCGCGCAATTCTCTTACATGAGTCAAACTTTCTGAAGTGAGCCACCTAAAAATCGATTGTTGAATTTTCTATTTTTTATTGATGATAATTCAACATATATATGCAAAGTATAAAATCCCAAAATATTTTTTCGAAATTGTTGTTATTGCCAAAGTTATAAACAAATTAGTTTTTTGGCTACTTTTTTTTTTAATTGCGATTAATCAGCGAATTTTTTATAGAACGTTACCAAAATTTAATCACGTGTACAATAATGGTAATACGATATAATGGTTAGATTGACTGATTAAAAAAAATTTATTTGTTTATAAAAATTCAATTTTGCAATAAACAATTTGATTTTTAGTCAAGTTCTGGAGCAGATAGAACAATAATTTTTTTTTTAATCTCATGCTCTAATATTAAGCTATTGATCTACGAAAGAAAATTTTGGTAATGTTTATAAAAAAAAAAGATATGATTTTTTTAACGTCATTCCGTAGCTTTCTCCGCGCCACGAATAAGCGAGCGTTCATCTACTCATTTGTTTTCTTGTCTCTAAGCAATAAATAAATATATATATATACGTATTTATTATTTATTATATAGTATTTATTATTTACAAACTTTCAAAATAGTACTATTTACATCACTAGAAAAAATTTTACAATAAATTTCAAATAAATAAATTTCACGCCAAATAAGTAAATATAGTACATACATGAAAAAGTGGCGAATAGAAAGAAAAAACAATAAATTTAAATTTAATTTGCGATGTTATTAAAATCTCCCAGTGTAATTTTTAAAATAAAAATAATTTTTATTCTTTAAAATATTTTTTCTAGAAACGTTTACTACTGGGAGATATAAGAAACTTGCACGAGAATTTTTTAAAAAAATATCCAGACGTGCAAATATCATTATCAGCATTTACATCTCTGATACCACAACAATGCATTTCAGTCGGAGCTAAAGGCACGCATAATGTTTGTGTTTGTAAAATTCACGGCAATGTTCGGCTTAAAATCAGACATATATATATATATATATATGTTTATTTATTTATTTATTTATTATACCTGTCAGTTGTAAGCCACTGATTATAAGAAATCTTTTTAATTTTATACTTTTGCAAATTTATTTTCAAATCTTTGACAATTTGTATGGTTCCAGGACAATTACTACAATTTCCCAAAAAACACTCAGCTGATGGAATATTACAAGTCATCTTATCCAAATAATCATGAAAGCTAAGTTTAAAATCAAATTTTTGTTGAGTAAATTCTTCCTTGAGTCCTCTGATTTTAAGCCGAACATTGCCGTGAATTTTACAAACACAAACATTATGCGTGCCTTTAGCTCCGACTGGAATGCATTGTTGTGGTCTCAGAGATGTAAATGCTGATAATGATATTTGCACGTCTGGATATTTATTTAAAAAATTCTCGTGCAAGTTTCTTATATCTCCCAGTAGTAAACGTTTCTAGAAAAAATATTTTAAAGAATAAAAATTATTTTTATTTTAAAAATTACACTGACAGATTTTAATAACATCTATTCGCCACTTTTTCATGTACTATATTTACTTATTTGGCGTGAAATTTATTTATTTGAAATTTATTGTAAAATTTTTTCTAGTGATGTAAATAGTACTATTTTGAAAGTTTGTAAATAATAAATACTATATAATAAATAATAAATACGTATATATATATATTTATTTATTGCTTAGAGACAAGAAAACAAATGAGTAGACGAACGCTCGCTTATTCGTGGCGCGGAGAAAGCTACGGAATGACGTTAAAAAATTCATATCTTTTTTTTTTATAAACATTACCAAAATTTTCTTTCGTAGATCAATAGCTTAATATTAGAGCATGAAATTAAAAAAAAAATTATTGTTCTATCTGCTCCAGAACTTGACTAAAAATCAAATTGTTTATTGCAAAATTGAATTTTTATAAACAAATAAATTTTTTTTAATCAGTCAATCTAACCATTATATCGTATTACCATTATTGTACACGTGATTAAATTTTGGTAACGTTCTATAAAAAATTCGCTGATTAATCACAATTAAAAAAAAAGTAGCCAAAAAACTAATTTGTTTATAACTTTGGCAATAACAACAATTTCGAAAAAATATTTTGGGATTTTATACTTTGCATATATATGTTGAATTATCATCAATAAAAAATAGAAAATTCAACAATCGATTTTTAGGTGGCTCACTTCAGAAAGTTTGACTCATATGTATGTGTATTCTGATTTGCTATATCTGCTTTGCAGGTGTTTTGCTTTTGCAAATCTTGCGTTTAGGGATTTGGCCTAGGTTTAAGTAACGGGTGATTTTGTAAGAGCTTGAGAACTTTTTTTTAAAAAAAAACGCATAAAATTTGCAAAATCTCATCGATTCTTTATTTGAAACGTTAGATTGGTCCATGACATTTACTTTTTGAAGATAATTTCATTTAAATGTTGACCGCGGCTGCGTCTTAGGTGGTCCATTTGGGTAACTTTTTCGAGCATTTCGGCCGGAATAGCCCGAATTTCTTCGGAAATGTTGTCTTCTAAAGCTGGAATAGTTGCTGGCTTATTTGTGTAGACTTTAGACTTGACGTAGCCCCACAAAAAATAGTCTAAAGGCGTCAAATCGCATGATCTTGGTGGCCAACTTACCGGTCCATTCCTTGAGATGAATTGTTCTCCGAAGTTTTCCCTCAAAATGGCCATAGAATCGCGAGCTGTGTGGCATGTAGCGCCATCTTGTTGAAACCACATGTCAACCAAGTTCAGTTCTTCCATTTTTGGCAACAAAAAGTTTGTTAGCATTGAACGATAGCGATCGCCATTCACCGTAACGTTGCGTCCAACAGCATCTTTGAAAAAATACGGTCCAATGATTCCACCAGCGTACAAACCACACCAAACAGTGCATTTTTCGGGATGCATGGGCAGTTCTTGAACGGCTTCTGGTTGCTCTTCACTCCAAATGCGGCAATTTTGCTTATTTACGTAGCCATTCAACCAGAAATGAGCCTCATCGCTGAACAAAATTTGTCGATAAAAAAGCGGATTTTCTGCCAACTTTTCTAGGGCCCATTCACTGAAAATTCGACGTTGTGGCAGATCGTTCGGCTTCAGTTCTTGCACGAGCTGTATTTTATACGGTTTTACACCAAGATCTTTGCGTAAAATCTTCCATGTGGTCGAATAACACAAACCCAATTGCTGCGAACGGCGACGAATCGACATTTCACGGTCTTCAGCAACACTCTCAGAAACAGACGCAATATTCTCTTCTGTACGCACTGTACGCATTCGTGTGGTTGGTTTAATGTCCAATAAAGTAAACTGAGTGCGAAACTTGGTCACAATCGCATTAATTGTTTGCTCACTTGGTCGATTATGTAGACCATAAATCGGACGTAAAGCGCGAAACACATTTCGAACCGAACACTGATTTTGGTAATAAAATTCAATGATTTGCAAGCGTTGCTCGTTAGTAAGTCTATTCATGATGAAATGTCAAAGCATACTGAGCATCTTTCTCTTTGACACCATGTCTGAAATCCCGCGTGATCTGTCAAATACTAATGCATGAAAATCCTAACCTCAAAAAAATCACCCGTTATAAGAAGTGTAATATTTTTTGCTACAATAAATACATATAATAATGTATGTTATTAAAAAAATAGCAAAAGTTCTCGTTTCCAAACAAATAAGAAATTATGAAAAGTGTATATTCTAAAGCTATTCTACGATCTTTTTTTGTATAAAATCTACTAAAACTCTTTCATAGAAGTCAGGTACCTATATTCCTTATTTTTAAAAGAGTCGCTTTTCTGTGGAAATAAGTGCTAAATCTGAAAGCCTGTCTTCTCATGTATAAATATGTATGAATGAATGAATGACCTACTCAATTAATCCAAGAAATTGCAGCGGTAGAAAAAACTCACAAAATTCAGCAAATAAGTCGGTGAAGAGCGAGTTATTTTTTGCATAAGTAGAGAAGTGTACTTCTAAAACAAAATTTAGGCTGATGGGTTTACTGTAAATGCTCTCCTCTTTAATTATCTTTACGATTTTACATTGTAATTAAAATAAATAAATTAAATAAAATTTAAAAAATACAAATGACCTTCCCCTTCAGCTTCAGTCTTCAGTTCTTCACTAGTTAAATTTCTTGCGCACCATTTTTTTGCTCTACTCGTATCTGCGCAACCCACCATTCACCAAGTGACTTGGTTTTGGAATTGGGTATACTCACCTCACAACAACACAACATTCACCAAAAATAAGTCGAAGAAAAGCGTGTTATTTCTTTGCATAAGACAGCGGGCGTTAGACGGAGTCGACCCAAACTCAGACAAACGATAAGTAAAACAGAGAAAGAAAACTAACATTGTTCTATCCAGCGAGAGATCTTATAACCCGAGATATTTCGGGTTGCCTTTTGCTTTGGCTTGTGGGCAGAGAGTGTGGAAGAAATTACTCATGATAATAACGTATGTGGTGTATATTTGAATGAAAAATGGGAATAAAGTTCAATTCAGTTGGTGTCTTGGTGGTGTGTGCAGCTTGTTGAGGTTAATGAATAGATACGTATGTATTTAGTAAATAAAGTGGGTTTTATGTTTGTCGTTATTGAGTAAACATTCTTGTGCAGCAAGGTCGTTTGTTATTTAGTAAACATTGTTGTTTAGAAGAAAATTTAAAAGGTAACCCGATAGGAATCGGGTTATATGGACGCCACGCCACTGCTACCAACTCTGATTTTTTCTTTGGAGTAGGTATCTGGCCAAAGATTTCTTGAAAACTTTGGTAAATCCTGAATTCTATACTTTTCCTGCTCGAGTGGTACCTATAAAGGACTATTCACATGAGAGCGACCAACGACCAACGAATAAAAAAACAAATGGGATTTAAAACATATATAAACATAAGTTCTTCACAAAAACTCTACAAAAGGGTAGCAATCTAGTATAATTTAATGTTAATTTGTAAAAATTTGCGTTGTAATTGCTAAAATGAGAGAAATTTGAGAAAATAAATTGGTCGTAGCGATCATATTGCAATTCGCGACGACCAATTTATTTTCTCAAATTTCTCTCATTTTAGCAATAACAACGCAAATTTTTATAAATTAACATTAAATTATACTAGATTGCTACCCTTTTGTAAAGTTTTTGTGAAGAATCTAAGTTTAAATATGTTTTAAATCCCATTTGTTTTTTTATTCGTTGGTCGTTGGTCGCTCTCATGTGAATAGCCCTTAAGTACCCAGAAAACAATTTGGCTCGGTTCGAGTGATTAGCCGTTTTTGTCTAGTGTAGGTAGGTATAGACATTTCATTTCCATAAATATCGTCGAAGGGTGACTGAATCTGTTTCGCCGAGCAATTCTTATTCGAAATGGTGATGATTGCCGCCTGGTTATATGTATGTACATATGTACCTACCTAACCTGCCTATGTATACCTACCTCGTACAAAAAAAAAAGAAATTTGTTGCGTATACTCGTAGCAACCCTGGGAAATGTACAGTGTTGCCAGCTTTTGGTAACATAATAAAACATACATACAGTGGGTCACAGCTTATTTGACCCACACCTTACATTTACATTTAATCGAGCATGGCTCCTTAACAATAAAAGTTATTTGAAAAATACAAACACAGAAAGGTTTATTAAGTTTTTAACTTGAACATGACATTTGAATCAATTAATTTTATTTTAAAACACCTTGTTTAACTTAAAAAAAAGAAATAATTACATTTTCTAGTACTACAGCTTATTTGACCCACTGTGTTTAGAGATCACCTGCCTTAGAAAAAATATTGAGATAACGGTGGTTTTTGCTCCTTTCTCTTATTTGTTTTATATTCCAATAGAATTATCAGTTTTAGTTATTTTTCGCAAAAGCAATACGTGTTACGAAGATGGGAAAACGAACAACAGTTGAACAGCGTGAAATAGTGCTTCATCATCATAAAAATGGACTTTCTCGGCGAAAAATAGCCGAAATTGTTAACATACCAGATGGCACAGTCAAAGCTATTATCCACCGTTTTGTATTCGAGAATCGAATTGAAAGTAAAGGAAGAAAACCTCCGAACAAAATATTTAGTGCATCAGATGAACGATATATTGTGCGAAGAGTAAAGCAAAATCCAAAGCTATCGGCACCAAAACTGGCTAGTGAGATGGCGAATACCCATGGAAAACCTTGTTGCCCCGAAACCATTCGCCGGATCCTTAGGCTAGCCGCGCACTAGCAATTTTTAGTTGCGAAACTGCTTAGTTCCAGCAACTAAAAAGTTTGTGTTTTGACACAAACTAAACGATTGCCTAAAATAAGTTCGCCATTTTATTGAACATATAATTATCTGCAAATTCACCGACATTCAACCAAACAGTTAATCTGTTTTCTATAAGTAACCAAACAGTTTCGCAACTAAAAATTGCTGGTGCGCGGCTAGCCTTAGAGATAATGATTTGCATGGAAGGGTAGCACGCAAGAAACCTTTTATCAATTAAAAAAATCGACTTAGCCGTTTTCAGTTTGCAAAGGAGCATATAACAAAGGATTTCACGTTCTGGAAGAGTGTTATATTCGCGGATGAATCCAAATTTATTATATTTAGATCCGACGGGCAGTCTTATGTGTGGCGAGAACCGAATACAGAGCTTCAAGATAAAACTTAAGAGCAACAGTGAAGCATGGAGGAGGACATGTCATGGTATGGGCCTGCATGTCTGCAGCTGGAGTCGGCAAGCTGCAATTTATTGAGAGCACCATGGATAAATTAGTGTACCTCAATATCCTCAAAAATAATTTGCTCCAAAGCGCAGAAAAACTAGGCATAAAGGATACATTTCGATTTTATCAAGACAATGTTCCAAAACATACATCGGACATTGTTCAAACTTAGCTAATTTATAACTGCACTCACGTCATGAAACCGCCAGCTCAGAGTCCAGATTTGAATGTCATCGAAAACCTTTGTTCAATTTTGGACACAAAAATACGCGAGCGCCATATTTCTAACAAAAATGACCTAAAGACGGCTTTAGTTGAAGAATGGGCAAGAATACCTGTGGAAACGACAAAAAAAAATTGTGGATTCTTATCAAAATCAGCTTAAGGCAGTTATAAATCAAAATTATGCAAAATGTGTCTTTTTATTAATAAATAATAATAATTTTACTCGATTTTTAAAATAGGTCAAATAAGCTGTTACCCTGAAATATTGATTTTAATTTGTTTTTGTTATTTTGTTTTCTAGTTTTAATTAAAAATAAATAAACGAAGTTGTTATGTTTTAGTTAAAAACTTAATTAACATTTCCGCGTTTTTATTTTGTTGATTACTTGCTTCGTTGTAGAGATATTCTCTTTTAAAGTTTTGAGAAAGGGTGGGTCAAATAAGCTGTGATCCACTGTACCTATCTTCTAATCTAATCTAATCTAATCTAATCTAATCTAATCTAATCTAATCTAATCTAATCTAATCTAATCTAATCTAATCTATCTAATGCTGTTAAATGAATTTAGTCTTTTGATAAACAAAAACCCGAAATTTTATCTAAAACAAGGTAGGCATAGGCATATTGCATTGTGGACAAGCGAAAAATTCCAGCTTATATCAAAACTCTAAAAGCCATGTAAATTGTAATAACGATTTCAGCTGTCATGAATTTAAAAATAATTTTATAGATTATATACCTAAATACCTATAGAAAGATCCTAAGGCTAGGCGCGCACATTCAATTTTTAGTATCGCAACTGCTTGGTTCGAGCAACTAAAAAGCTTGTGTTTTGACACAAACTAAACGATTGCCTAAAATGAGTTCGCTATTTTGTGTAACATTTAATTATATGCACCTGCGCGAACATTCAATCAAATAGTTCATTTGTTTTCTATAAGCAACGAAACAGTTGTGCAACTAAAAATTGAATGTGCGCCCCTAGCCTAAGGGAAGAAAAATGTATTACAACTTTTAAACTTTAACACTTAGCAGCGGTTTTGGCTACGCGACGTAGAATATGTGGTGATTCCACCTAAGGTGGTCTGTGATGCACATACTGAGAAGTGTCCGTTTTCTTAATACAAGAACCGCTCATGGGCAGCGGCATCAGTGGCGATTCCTGATCTTTAGTATTGGGTTAGCGCCATGGTGTGAGGAAAAAATTGTAGTTTTTAATTTAATTTTTTTTTAATTTTATTAATAAGGAAAACAAAACACAAGCACAAGTAATATTTAATTCTTTTAAAAGAACATTTTCTTTAGACATAAGAGCCGAATAGCTCAATTTCTTGTGACCATGACTACTTCGAAAGTACGTTTTTATCCTCTTCAATGCATAAAAGAAGCACTCCTTTCACGCCGTTCAAGCTGGAGTTTTATAAGCTCATACACCTGCTAAAAACTGTAGGCGACGTTTACCTCCAGCCAGAGTAAGATATTAAATGGAGTTATCGCTTTTAAAGTCTCAGCTGATGTCGTACCTTTTGGCTATATATGTATATAGCATCTGCGTTTTCATGAAAAAACATTCAATTCATTCTTTTTTTTTTTTTTTTTATAATCTACTCACGCTCAAGGGATTATGATTACCCTTTTAATGTTTCAACACAGCGTGGGCGTGAAGTTACGGAAGAGAAAGAAGGATAGGAAAGATGTGTGGCACGATGTTCTGAGACTGAAGGTGGTTGTCTCAGATTTTTTATCTCCAGGGATGGCGGCTGAACTAAAGCGGAGAATTGCCGTGTCTTATTTCTATGTCCCTTATAATTCGCATTATTTTATTCGTTTTTCATCCTTGTTGGGCATACTAGTTTAACTCAATCACATGTTGTTAGTGTTATGCCTGAACAACATGTAATGAGTAAACCAGCAGCCCATTGATGACAATTTATATAAGGTTTTAATGGAATTAAAGACGACATAGACGACGGCAGGGATCGAACCTGTGATATTGAGGTTGACAGGCGAGCACACAACCATCGCGCCACGGCCACCCCCAATTAATTAATTGAGTAAATTCAAATATGTTTGGTCAGTTCGTAATTAGATTTTTATTTACTTCTTCAGGAAAATTTGTTTTTTGGCGTTATTAAATAAATTTGTTCCCGTTCAGTTAATCGAAATATTTCAGTTATTCGATTGATGCCAACCTTTTTAATATCTTCATATTTAATTTGTTTCATTTATATCAAATTGATCATTTTGAAGTTTTCGTTTTTCAGAATGTGTTAAAGCATCACAAAATCACGTTTTAATTAATATCTCAGCCTGACATAAAACAATTTATTGCTTTTATAACAATATTTTCTATCAACTTGCGTAAAAAGCAATTTGTTTAAATTGTAGGAAATCACGAGGACTTAAAAAATAAAAAATAAAAAGTGCATCGTTAAATAATGAGCTTTTTTCTTAATAATCATGAAAAAATTATTTTCAAACAACAACAAATTATTTTAACTTACTATTACTTCTTTTTTATTTGTTTAAACAATTTTTGTGTTCTATATAATATAACAGTTAATGTTATTATGAATAAATATATGTTTTATTTCTTTCTGTAATGTGTGCTGAGATATTCGCGAAAGAAAAAAAAAATTACACAAAACACATTTTACCAATAACTTTTGTAAAAAAAAGTTGTCAGGTAGTGCAAATTTGGTTTCAAGCCTTTCTCATAATGTCCCTATCGATCCATTAAAAAAAAATAGACCATGCGCCCAAGGTCAGGCCCTTTTTCATGACGCTTTGACTTGACTTATACATTCTCAACTTTTATCTGAATTCCATTCAAATGACCACTCATAAAGGAAGCCTCATCGTTGGCCTGGGCCGTAACTTTATATTTTATGTTATATTTTTCCAATTGACCTGTAACTAATTAAAGTGAATCTTCTGCTGTTCGCCCAGAACTTACATCATGGATTTTCTAATTAAAGTAATATCGAAACACAACGAACAATTGGGATTTCATTTGAATGTCAGAAGATTCATCAAGAATAATAGCAACAAAATAAAGCTATTTAATTTTTGCAGAGGTATGACATGTTTAAAAGCACAGAAACTGCTTTGATCAAATCGTTTTGCCATTGAGGTACCTTTAAAACCTCTTGCCGTTTCGTATTGTTTAAATACATTTAAAAACTTAATAGTTTTTTCGGTTTAAAAACGAAACAGATTAATTTTGGTCTCTAAAAATTAAAAAATTAAAATTTAAAAAAATCAATATAAGGACCACCCTTAGATACCTTGATACAAAAAAAATTAAAAAAAAAAACAAGATCACACCATCGTCCTTCAGAGTATCAAAAATATCTACTTATATTTATTCATATTAAAAATCCAGTCAAATACAAAATATATGTACATACATATATACTTAATTAATTAATTAATTTCCTTGGTGAATCACGTGGTGATTCCTTGCTGAAAAATTGAAAATTTACCACTGGGTACCTACTCCTCCTCTTTCATTCAACCTGAAGTCTCTCTTGTTTGATCGCACTTTTTTGCGCTAACGCTTTCATATTATTTAGCTGGGCTTTGCTTAGGACATGTTGTAGCCAAACGATGTTGTATTGTATAAATTGTATTGAATTTGTTAGCACAAATTTTCGCGCTATAAATGCTTCAAGGGATATATTTTTGCATGAGACCCAGTGGCAAATTTTCAATTTTTCAGCAAGGAATCACCACGTGATTCACCAAGGAACAGAGCCTTCACCCATGAATTTTTTGGTGAATCATTTGGTGAAATTAACATTGGGATGTCATTGGAGTTCACCAGAGAATTTCTTGGTGAATATTCATAGGTGAAATCATTGAATATGAGTATGCTGCGTTTTCATTTGTTCTGTTACTCAGGTGAAACATAAAGTGAAAGGTTATTGATGAATTCATCTCTTTTTTGGAAGTTAAATTTTCATCAACATTTATTCATGAATGAAATATAACATGAAAACGCAACTATGAAATCATTGATTAACAGTATTTGCCTCTTTCAACTATGAACACTATTTGGTGAAAACTTCGATGAAAATAATTAAGAAAATCACGTGCTGCAAATGCGTTGTAGAAAAATGTCATGAAATTTTTCCAGTGCTCTCAACAAATGCAAATACCAAAATAAATTTATTTAAAAAAGTTTTTTATTGCAAAAAAAAACATAATTTAAAAATTTACAAAACAAAACTATAAAAAATTCAGTCAACTATATCATTAACTATTTCGATCACAGGCACAGACACTATATCGCTTACTATCGCTTCTTCACGTATTCTTCTTTTGTTTTCAAAAATGTCTCTTTTTTTTACCAAGCGCTTTATACTTCGCTGACTAAAACCCTCATTCTAGCAGTAGGTATATTTAACAAATTCACTCACCAATTATATTTTTAAAAAAATATGTAATTTTATTTTCTTCGCTTTTTTCACTTATCAACTTGCACTTTCATCCGTCTTCGACAAAGATCTCGTTGGCACTGACTAAATTAAAGAACAAAACATTTCTTAACGATCGCAGAAGAAAGGACATAGACAATAAAAAACCTAAACCGTTATAAAGTAATAAAAACCGTTGGCGTCGCATCGTCCGCGATCAGCAAAAGTGCATAATGTTTATATCCATTGATACTTTCAGGTCCTTTTCAATTCTTTTTTCCAACAAAGGGATAATTATCCCAATCCATTAACGAAAACAGAATAATACTTTTGCTGCGCTAATAGAGATTTTTTTTTGTTTCTTTTGTTCTTCTTCTAATGAAAGCAACACACAGAGCTCAATGCTACTTGCGGGCTCGTGAAGCTGTGCAGGACTTTTCCTCACTGAAATCACAATGTATTTGCATGCGAAAATGTACCGAGGAAAAAGAGAATTACTTTGCCCATAGGAAATCATAACTTTATTTTCCCCTATAAAAGTAAGGAATGAATTCATTGCTGCTTTCACCAAAATTTTTCATCGAGGATGAAATTTGCCACTGGGGAGTTTTGTGTTGCGTTTGTGTTAGTAAATATGATTTTAGAATAGGAATGTGGGTACCCAGTAGGAAATTTCCAAAAATTCACTAATGAAGAAGTAGGTGTTTCCTCAAGGAAAAGGAGCTGCACCCATGAATTTCCTACGGAATCCTATGAGGAATTTAACACAGGCTTGTCATTGGAAGGAGGTACACACTTTCTCGATGCATATTTTGTTGTGAAATCACTATGCTCACGGCATCTTCGATTTCATGGGTAATATTTATGTATGAAAAAACTGGTTCTATTGATGTGATGCTTTCCTCAATGGAAATAAATTAATGAAAAGTGTGTCAACATTTAATCAATTGCATCAGGGAAAGAATCATTGAAAATACTAATTATTCACTACAGAATTGTGTACATATTTGAAGCTCGTTTTATCAGTTTTGAAAAAAGGAATGCATTTAGGCGATGTTTTATTAAGAGAAGGAATATAAATGAAATCATTATCCATTTCTTTTCTTATTTCATCAATAGAAGAAGCGCTTGAAATGTATAGGCAAATTTATCGCTTGAATGAAAAAAACAAATTAAATTTGTGTTATGTACGTATTTATTTTATTAACTATTATAGAACATTTTAAAGAAGTTAGTAGATATATATGTCTTACATTGTCTTGTCTTGTTGTAAGACGTAACACAAACAGTTGGTCGAAAAACTCTCCTTTGACACTTGGTAGAATTTGGGGAGCAGCTTAGGGATTATTCATCTTTATTTTCCTGTTCATTTGAGATCTAAGAAAAAGAGGAATATTTACTTTTGGCAAAACATTCAAAAGAATATAGGGAATTTACCGTTGGTGAATTGTTTTCCTTCTCCATGTTTGTTATTTAATCTTGAGTAAATTGATTGAAAATACAGAAAACCCCGCACAACCGTTTTCTTTGATCACAAAATTGACACTAAATCATTCCAAAACAAAAGAAATAACTCATGACAAAAAAAGACCAATTGAGCGTCGATGAGACGCCGACCCATAGCGGGAAAAACCCAAAAAGAAAGGATTGTTTATTGCAGGTCAAAATCTCTCTCTCTTTTTCCTCTCAGCTCGCAGACTATTTTGCTCAGTAAACGAAGTTCATGAAAAAATACATTCCTTTTCCCTAGCAATATCACCTGATCACCATAGTTTTGCTCTATTGAAAGGTTGTTTACTGATTTTTAGTTCCAAAGAAAAGAAAGGGTTGTTTTCTCTTTCACATCGCAGGCATTAAACACTCCATTGTGTATTACAATAACCACTGAAAAGATGCAGGAATAATTACAACGTGTTCAGCATTGTATTCATTAACATTAAGGATGTGTAAGAAGGATATTGCTTTGTTTCATTTTTTCTGTACCTTCTTTCGAGAACAAAGCACAAGATGCAACTGGGATTGCAAACTACTGACTCATTGCATGACTTTCGATGAATGAAACCAATGCAGACCTTCTACTCAATGAAAGTGCCACGTGATTTCTACGAGGAATTCAACTTTATTTTTCCTTGAGGAGAAAATTTCCTACTGGGTAGGTTAAGTAGTAGTATTTATGTCAATGGTGTTATATTGTAGGAAATTTGGTATCGCAAATTTTAACGCTAAGGTATACTTTTAGTATGGTAGTTTTGTGTGGTGTTTAGGAAAATATGATTTGAAAGTTACGTTTTCAATATACAATGTACATCATAGTAGTATTTATTTATTTAAATTCTTGGTTTAGCGGCGATAAACCTGCTAACTGAGAGGAATCGCCACTGAGCGGCATATGTATGGGTAGCGCTTTAACATTAGAAGACAGTATTGAATTTTTGAAGCATTAAATTTGACCATACTATCGAAATCGGAATTTAATGAGCTTGTCATATGTTGCGTCAGAAAAACAATTTAATTGATAAGAAGTTTCAGACAAAAGATCATTGATGAATATCAGAAAGAGAATCGGAGACAAAACGGAGACCTATGCCGCAGCAGCATTTTTTTGTGAATATCAGTATTAAAACCATCCTACACAACTTGTATTGAGCGGTTCGAATCGAAAGTTTTTAATCCAAAGAATAAGAGATTTATCAATACAAAATGCACTCATTTTCTATGAGAGCTTGATGACGAACTCTACCAATCACTACTCTAAATATCAAGTGCAATAATCTTACTTTCTCCAAAACGATGTAAAGATTGTGCCACTGTTCGGCGAGATTTACCATCAGATAAGCATTGTAGGTATCTATTGTTACGAAAGCCATACTTTTGATCGAAAGAAAGCTTCTTTCTTCAAATATTTCTTGAGCTGATAATTTAATAGCATTTCCATGACCTTGATGAAGGGGTGTGCAATTGGACGATAGTGAGAGGGGGACCTAAAATCGCCTTTTTTAGGGACAGATTCGACAAATGCCATCCACTCAGAAAGAGACCATTAAAGTAAGACAGATGGAAAAGCTTAAGCAATGGTTTTTGGTTTTGGCGAACAAAGTAAGTCTTCCAATTACGTCTGTCTGTCTATATAGGGTGTCCCTTAATTCATGCATAATATATTAGGGCGTGGTTCTTGGGTATATTCTAAGAAAAAAATCATTTAAAGTAAGGGCCTATCTTCAATTTTTATGTCATAGTTTATGTTGATTGAATATTCAGGTCTTCAGGTCTTCATGTTTTTGTTTTTTTAATTTAATAGGTAGATACATACCATAGAATATCTTACAAAATCAAAGACCAACAAATAAAAAGATTCAATTTAGTTATCTGAAAAAATTTCATTATTAGATATTTTACATTTTTTTTTTCACTTGGTTTTCTACAATAAATCAACGAATGTTAGGAAAAATAGTTTTACATATTGATTAAAAAAGGAATAATAAAAAATACATTAATAAAACTGCAATAAAGAGGTTCCCAGTCCAGAATCACGTTTTCTGTAAATAATAGAAAAGCATCTAGGTATAAACAATCAGACATTTTTTTGAGAATTGTAATATTCAACTTTTGTAATATAGTTGTTCTTTAAAGCTTCGGCATAAACAAAATTATTTTAACGGGTTATAAAGTAATGAATAATTATCAATAATTGTTGTAATTCAGACAGTTTTCCAGTTATTTAATCTTACACAAAATTAAAATTAAAAACAACTTAAATTACACAGTTTAATTCAGACAGTTTTCCAGTTATATAATGTTATACTTACACAAAATTAAAAACAACTTAATTTACAATGTATGTAAGCCAAACAATATTAAAGAGCAAATATTTTATACTTACCTCGAAATTTGATACTTTTACTGTTTTTCTTTTCAGAGCTTTACAATATTTTCACATACACATACGATTTTATTTTAGAACGCGCACTCTATCACTTTGTGACTGTTACTGCGAGACTGATTTTGATCTGATGAACATTTTTCTACGTTCTAACATTTTCTACTCTGTTTTCTCACGATTATGAGATTAACAAAATTTACAATTTAGATTCAACAAAAAAACGATATTCCTAACCACGCTGAGGAAAACTATGTTTGTTTAGATTTTGTCCCTCCTTCACCTTTTCCAGCTTTTGACTATTCAACAAATGCATACAAGATTTTTAACAGGAATATTTTATTTTCATCAAAAACTGTTGAGTCAAAGAAAAAAATGATATCCCGCAAAAAAAAATTTTGTTGAAAATTCATCTCCGTTTTTATTTTTAAGCAATGTAATAAATATCAAACAAACGTGTATGAGTTTTCAACATCGATGCGTTATTTTCTTCAAAAAGTGTTTAATTATGTTGAGGATTCAACATTATGTTTAACTTTGAACAAGAAACTGTTGACTTTTAAGCAAATGTTTATTTTTACTACACATCCATCGGTGATGAAATAAGTTAAACACTTATTATAATAATTTTTCGAGTATTTCTTAGAGTGTATATCGAGGATTTACGAAAAGGCCTATTTTGGTGTACCCTGAGCCATGTTAACGGTAATTGCGCTGTTAGTACTAAAAATAGAAACTTCATTTAGATTTTTATTTTTAGATGAAATAAAAGCCTTTGTAATTGCCTTTAAACAAATCTGATATCCTATCTCAGTCTTGAGATATCCAGTTTCTAGCATGTTCCGTTTTCTCTGTCCATACTAATTTTTTTGACTTTGAGCTCAATTTTCTCCAGAAAATGCGTAATAAACATTCCGTCTTACTACGTTTTTTGAATGAACGTAACAATAGTAAAACTAAAACTCAAAGTCAAATTTGCGGAAAAACCCATAGATCCTATGATACTTGGGAAAACATGAGACATGTAAAATTTAAAACAAGTGTTTTGTTTTGCTTTAAGTTCCAAAGGCTCTATGAATAAAAATGTGTGGGCTTATATGTATTTTTACTTGCTACTTATAGGTACTATAAGGCAAGTTATGCATTCGAACTCGAGATTTTGATCAAAATTGACAATACGATGATAACGAAGACTAAAAAGGTGGGTCTCGCAATTCTGTCTGTCTGTCTGTCTGTTCTACTACAGCCTAATCGGCTCGACAGATTTTCTTTAAATTTGGTAGATATCAATTTTAATTTTTCCCCCACACGTTTTTTCTCTTTTCAAAGCCCAAAACCAGTAGGTACCTGTCATACGAGTTTTTTCGGAATTTAATAAATAATTTTTATCTCAAAAACTGTCTGATAGATTTAAAAAATCAAAATACAAAAAAAATATCATTTAGCTAAAGCTAGGTAATGGTTAAAATTTTTTTTAAGAAAAATTGTTATTGAGGGTACCCTCATGGAACCATTTTTTTTTGTTTTTGATTTTCTCAAAAACAGTACAACCGATTTTGATCATTTTTTTGCAAAGGATCCCCAAAAATTTGAGCAGTAATGAGTATTCAAATTTTCAAACACAATTTTTTGGATTTAAAAAAAAAATTATTTTTTGTTCAAAACTCAATATTTCGAAAACCCCATGGTAGATTTTTTATTATGAACAGTTTTCTCTAATAACATTCCTAGTCTATTACATAGGAGCAGGTTTGTGCGACCCAATCGTGCACTTTATTTATTTTATGTTTGTACTAAAACGGTTATAACATGTGTTTAAAATGTCCTCCTTGGGTTTGAATACAATTTATCGATGATAGCTGCTGCTTTACTTTTGATGACGCTCGAGAATACGGTCTTCTAATTCACCTAAATTTACTATTTTGGTTGACAAAACAAGTATTTTCATTCTTCCCCATACAAAAAAATCCAATACAATAAGGTCAGGAAACCTTGCAGGCCATTTCATCCTATCCAACGATTACCTTACTATTCTAATCTAATTTAACCAATTCTTAACCTCACGACCATAGTGGACTGCAGCGCTATACTGTTCGAAATATGATGAAGCTATACTCTGTTCAATTTATATTTGCAGTACTGGCCTTATGGCAGAGCTTTTTCAGAAACACTGGTACCTGCTGCTGTTTGCACGGCACCTTAACTTAAGAAATTGCCACTGAAATAAGAAAGAGAATCACTGAGTTACACTACAATTGTTTGTGTAATCTTCTTTGAGCTCACGTACAGTCCACCATGACCTATCTGCTCCGTGGGTGAAAGAAAGAAGACTGATCGCCAATTTGCAACAAACCCTTATTGTGTTTATTAAAAAAACGTTGTGTGTAGTGACGTACGCAAGGAAGAAGTAAAACTTCTTTTCCCTCAAGCTAAGCCTAACCTATATAAACGTGCAAACATTTTGTGTTCTTAAAACATGTCGCTGTCTTTGGCTAATAACGTGTCGTTTTGACATGTCACTGACAGCTGCATAGAAAATTTTTTACCCCCAATGCCGGAAAAGTTTTACTTCAAAAACACTGAATCAGAGTTACCATTGCCAAGTTGATAGAAATTCATATGGTATTTTCTTTGGTGTGTGCTATGTAGCTTTCAGGATTTAAGCTTTTTCGAGCTTTTGGTAGCAAATATTTTTTTGAGATTTGCGGCAATTTTTAATGCTCTTGCGGCAATCCTGTAAGAGCTTTAAATTAAAGATAGCTTATTGAAATCCATAATGGTCAGACTGAAAGGCAAATACAGTAAAACCCGCTTAAGAGAAACCCGCTTAAGAGAAAAACCCGCTTACTTTTAACACTTTTTTCATCCCCAAATATTTCCCGACCAATTTCCCTTAAAACACCCCGCTTAAGTGAAACTCGCTTAAGTAAAAAACCCGGATAACTGAAATATATTTTCAGTTAATTTTTAATATTTTTCATTGAAAAAAACTCTCTTAAGTGGAAAAAAATAAAATGCACGACTGGGTAGCACGAACTTGCTCCTATGTAATAGACTAGGAATTTTAAAAACGAACGTTATTAGAGAAAACTGTTCATAAGGATAAAATTAATTTTTTAAATTCTTTTAGAGACAAAAACAGAATGCTATGCAAATACGAATTTATGCTAGAACAAAAATTATAAGTTCTTGTAGTGGTTTCTTTAAAAAAAGCTTTTAGATACAAAATTTTGGTATGCTTACTTTAAGTTTTTATTACTGTACGAATGAAAATTAAATTTCCAAACAAAAATTCCCAAAAAAAAAAATGATTTTTTTTTCAAAAATTCAAAAAATCTTTTTTTTTTAAGTTTTGAAATGCAATGGATCTTACACTTTTTAGAAGCATCTCTACAAAAAATGTCATTAAAATCCGTCATGTCGATAATGAGTAATTCAAAATTTAAAAAAATAGTTCCATGGTAGGTATAAGCTGTAATAGCTTAATTTCAAATTTTTTTTTTATTAAATTAAAGATCGTTAAATTTAATTGAAACAAAAAAATTTTTATCAAAATTCTAAAATTTTCGAGAAAAATACGATTTTTCAAAGTCATTTTTTGACATTTGTATGGTGGGTACCTTTATTTCTAATAAATAAACTTTTATTTATCAAGTTTGAAAAAAATCTAATATAAGGTTTTCGAAATATTGAGTTTTGAAAAAAAAATGTTTGAAATTTTTTTTTAAAATCCAAAAAAAATTTTCTTGGAAATAATAATACATAATTCTATTTAAATTTTTGGGGAGCTTTAGCAAAAAAAAAATGATTAATATCCGTTGTACCGTTTTTGAGAACATCAAAAACTAAAAAAAAGTTCTTTGAGGGGTACCCTCAATAACCATTTTTCGGAAAAATTTTTTCATTCAGTTAAAGCTAAATAAAATTTTTTTGTATCTTTTTTTTTTTCAAATCTGTCGAGCAGTTTTTAAGAAAAAAAAAATTACAAAATTTCGTTATTTTTGGTTTAAAAAAAAAACGAAAAAAACGTGTGGGGGGAAAAATTAAAAATGACATCTACCAAGTTTGAAGAAAATCGGCCGAGCCGTTTAGGCTGTAGTCTTACCGACAGACAGACAGACAGAATTGCGAGACCCACTTTTTTAGTCTTCGCTATCATCGTAAAGTCAACTTTGATCAAAATCTCGATTTTCGATCGATTTTTTTAACGAATGCATATGTAAATTTTAACTTCTTGAGTTTAAAAAAAAAAAACAAAAAAAAAAAAATCAAGGCACGCATGTAAATTTGAGTTTTTCTTCAATTATAGACCACGAATAAATAAAAAACTTCAAAATAACTCATATGTATTGTTTGTTGAAGAGTATAAAGGTATAAAGTATAGAAAAATGAATTTCAAATAATTTATTTTAAGCACCGAGTTAATTGATTTGGTTTTTATTTTTAATCTTCACAGCTTCTGTTTTCAAACTTATTTGTTTAACACTTTTACCATTTTTTTAATAGTTTCTACAGTTTAAATTACGCTCATTGTAAGGGTATAATCAAACAATGCTTTGGTATGCTAGTAAAAAATGCGCCTTTTTTGAAACAGTTTTTACGTTCGTTTTGTTAACTTCATAAAATGTGTACATAATGCAGCACGCATTGAAGCCAAAGTTTTTTTTACTCTAGATAGCTTAAATAATGATGCAGACCATAAAAAAATGCCCCAAGATCAATGTTAAAAAAATAGACACGAAAATTTGTGACAATTAAAGATTTACGAAAAATCACGCATGGCAGTTTTTTCTAAAATGTATATCATATAGGATTATTTATAAGGAGAAGCACGCACTCAAAATGAATGATTTCAATTAATTTTGACCTTCATTTATCTGAAAAACCAAAAATTGTACTAAGTAATCTTATGTTAAACATTATTTTTGCAATAATACAAAACGTTAATTATCCACGCACGCAGCCAAAAGTCTCAATATTCGATGATTTTTTCGATTTCAAACACTTTCGCACTATCTCGATGATTTATTTTATAAATTGAATAGTTAAAACTCAATGATATATATAATATTATAAGTTCCAAAACCTGAATATTTAATAATAATGTCTATATATTTCGACGCATGGCAAAAGTTAAAATTTTCACGGATAAGCCCATATAGTACCTATAAGTCGCAAGTAAAAATTGAATCGAACAGAACAAAAATTTGCTAGTTTTCGTTTTTCAATAAATTATTTGTGTGTTATTCAATCGTTGTTTTATTTAACTTCTTTCAAGGCAAGTCCAAAAGATAAAAACAATATTGTTTCTAGCATTAAATGGTGATGGAATTTTTATGGAATGGAATTTTTAAATCCGCTTAAGTGAATTTTTTCACTTACCCGAACTCCGCTTAAGTGAAATTATTTTTCAAATATTTTTGAAAAGTCCGCTTAAGTGAAAGAAAGACTGTGACATTTTGCCGTTTCTCTTAAGCGGGTTTTAATGTATCCTATCTTCCCTGTACTGCAAATATAAATTGAACAGAGTATAATTGCATAAGTAGAATGTCCTCCAATAGTTCTGGTGAATCATTGCGCAAAAACTTCAGATAGTTTGTAGAATTTAGAAAAACAGTACAACCAATTTTGATCATTTTTTTGCAAAGGATCCCCAAAAATTTGAGCAGTAATGAGTATTCAAATTTTCAAACAAAATTTTTTGGATTTAAAAAAAAAATTATTTTTTGTTCAAAACTCAATATTTCGAAAACCCCATGGTAGATTTTTTATTATGAACAGTTTTCTCTAATAACATTCGTTTTTAAAATTCCTCTCAGTCGTCGACTAAGCTTTGAGCCGTAAACATAATTTTCCGATCGCCCATTCCTCAGTTGATAACAGATTCTCTTAATTCCAACCTACCTTTTCTCCCTCTCTTTCCCCCCTTTTGTTTAATTTTCGCGCTTGTAAGTGTGTTAAAAAAAAATTAGTGCAGCTCAATCTGAACAAGGCCCTTGGGCTTTCAGGCAATCGTTTTCACGAATTTAATCGTCAATCCGACCACCCAAAAAAGAAAAAAAGAAAACTAACTCATTCTCTCCAATCGATAATAACTTTGATCTTCCTTCCCAATTAAACTCTTCAAATCCCAAATTTATTGTGTTATCACATACCGACCCTAACATTAAACTTTCCAGCTTCAGTGTTTTCCTAGTGAAAAAAGCCATTGATGGTATAAGCACCTCCTATGAATCCATAACCCAACTCCGTGATGGCAAAATATTAATACTTGTGAAATCCACACGTGTAGCTAATTTATTCCTTGCCCAGACCTCCCTTTCTAACATTTGTCCAATAACTGTTTCCCTCCACAACTAACTTAACTCATATAAAGGTACTGTACGGGCACCGTGCTTAATAGATGTTCCAGAAGACGAAATTATTAAAGAGATGAAGAATCAAGGTGTTACCCATGTATACAAATTCACAAAAACAGAGAACAACAGTGTAACACCCACTGGTCTTTTACTCTTTACTTTTGACCTCTTCCGTCCCCCGAAATCTGTAAATGTAGGTTGATACAACCTTACAGTACAAGAATACTATCCGAACCCTATGCGGTGCAAAAAATGCCAACTTCTTGGCCATACGATCAAAAGATGTTCAGGGAACGAATCATGCGTTAACTGCAACCTTTCCCCCCACTCCACCAACAATTGTACTCGCACTTTATGTGCAAATTGTGCTGAAGAACACCCTGCCTCCTCAAAACAATGCAAACGGTACTTACAAGCCAAAGAAACACTTAAAATTAAGACCATCAACAAATGCAGCATGGGTGAGGCTAAAAAACTATACAGCGAGCAATATCCAGCTTTCTTTACTGCCCAATTCTCTTACTCTTCTATTGCCAAAAAATCAATTCAACCCACCCCGCAACTACAAATGTGAACGTCTTCTATGCTCTAGTGGGAGCTATAGTGCATAAGAGTGCATCAGATATGCAGTTCTTTCCAAAGTCTAAAAAATTGTTATTGGATTGAGTTAGAAAGTGAAAATTAGTTTTCGAAAGGCGACGGGGAATTATGGGGGGATCGTTATTTAGAATTTGAGTATTTTGGGAGGTTTCGTTGCTGCTAAATTCGTTGGGATGGTAAATTAGTTTCATTTGGAGGTAGTGTTACGGTAAAATTTACCGCAACAATGACTGGCCTTCGTTTCCTTCCTTTCCTTCTTTTCTTTGGTTGCAGCTGCAAAATTCTGGCGAGGTTGAGGGCAACCATGGTACCATCAACCATTGGTGTACTTAGTCAGCATTTTGCAAAAGTGGCAATTACAGGTTTCGAGTAAAAGGGTTCCCGAGATTCATTGATTACTTTGGCATGTAGACGGGCGGTCTCATGCAGCATAACGAGTGCCAGCGGATGAGCTGAAGAGGTAACGAGTCAGGTGGACTCTTATCTACCTTAACATCAAAACAACACAACATACTAAATTTTTGCTTAACTTTCAATTTCTAAAATAACGTAAATCCCATTTGTAAGCGTAAAGGTCTTTAACTACTTTTTCTTCGCGACGCGATTTATGGGTATCCGACCTCTTTTTTACTAATATTATTATTATTATTAATTTTATTAATAATAACAAATAACTACGCGAACTCGAATTAAAACGAAAGAAAAACAAAACGAAACCCGACTCGACTCGCTTTTGACAGATAGGCAAAAAAAAGAAAACTGAGATTAAACAACAAAAAGTGCAACTCGTAGCTCGTTAAGATGAGCTACCACCGCGGCTGCTCAGCTGGGCTGGGTTCAGTGGAGGTGAAAGAATTCGCGATAGGGAGATTTAAATTGATTATCAATATAATCAATTTAATGAAGCGAAAGAATATTTTTAGTACAAGTACAGTGGGGTACTGTAATAAAAGGTGGGCGCCAGGAATTTTTGTTCGAAAGACAATTAGTAAAATTCCAAAACTAATTATTGAGTGAATTAAAAAGAGAATAATTTAATTAAATAAAACACCGTTTTTATGATTTCCACTAGGGAATTTGAAAGTAAGTTTTATTTGGGAAACCTTGGTAGAAACCTAGGATAAAAACCCAAAATTTTTTCAACGAAATAAAAATACACAAATGAAATGAAAATGCAAATCAAACCGCGGTAAGGTCTCTAACGATTGAAAATATAAACCCGAAATGTAAATAGATTTGAATCACGAATAAAAAAAAGAAACAAGGTCCACCGAATTTTATTGACACAAAACACTAAAATATTTTCTTTGGACAAGATGTCCGATTACTTATCTTTTCTTTCTCGATTTATTTTCCTCTAACTTCTCCTATATCCTGATGTCGCTCCTCGAATTACTCCTTGTTTTTCTCGAAATATTTCCTCGATCTTTTCTTTTTTTCAAATATCTGCTCCTTTCCTCGATTTTGTTCTCCTTTTTGATTTCCTCGAATCTTTTCTATTTTTCTATTTTTCAATTAATCTTGTCGCTTGGTTAGCTCTCTCAAGAGTGAACTTTCCTAGCTTAAAATCCTTTATTCCTCCCTCGACCATTCCAGTCACTCACACATACATACACCCAGCCAATCGTTTTCGCGATCATCGGTCACGGACACCGGCTTCCTGGAAACCTTTTTCGTTTCACAGAAAACCACCGTTGTCGAATCTCAAACGAAACTTTGCTCTCACACTCACATTCACGGATTCAGCAAGTTGTTGGATGTCCTTCCAAAACTTGCCGAATCTAAATGGTCGAGTTCAGACTACTATCAACTAAATTTCTCGAGAAAAATCAAAAAGAGTAAAATCGAGGAAAAGCCCTTTTCTAGGCATTCCCCTAGTTACCATTAAATATTCGCGAGTGTTTCGAAGAGCGAAGCAATTTTTACTAAATAGTAATGAGTCGGAAGAGGAAAACATAATCTTAACACACGAACTAAATTCAAAGTGGACCTTTTTGAAAAAGACGAATTAATATCTTTAGGAAAATAATCTAACAGTTACTCTAATAGTTAAAGACCTTTATGCTAGCCGCGCACTAGCAATTTTTAGTTGCGAAACTGTTTGGTTACTTATAGAAAACAGATGAACGGTTTGGTTGAATTTACGTGAATTTGCAGATAATTATATGTTCAATAAAATGGCGAACTTATTTTAGGCAATCGTTTAGTTTGTGTCAAAACACAAACTTTTTAGTTGCTAGAACCAAGCAGTTTCGCAACTAAAAATTGCTAGTGCGCGGCTAGCCTTACGCTTACAAATGGGATTTACGTTATTTTAGAAATTGAAAGTTAAGCAAAAATTTAGTATGTTGTGTTGTTTTGATGTTAAGGTAGGTAAGAGTCCACCTGACTCGTTACCTCTTCAGCTCATCCGCTGGCACTCGTTATGCTGCATGAGACCGCCCGTCTACATGCCACCTCGAAACCTGTAATTGCCACTTTTGCAAAATTCTGACTAAGTACACCAATGGTTGATGGTACCATGGTTGCCCTCAACCTCGCCAGAATTTTGCAGCCGCAACCAAAGAAAAGAAGGAAAGGAAGGAAACGAAGGCCAGTCATTGTTGCGGTAAATTTTACCGTAACACTACCTCCAAATGAAACTAATTTACCATCCCAACGAATTTACCAGCAACGAAACCTCCCAAAATACTCAAATATCCCATAAAAAAGTAGTTTGTTATTTTCAATTTTCTCAAAAACTAGACGATATAAAATCATCTAGTTTTCAGTTTTTGAATAGTGAGATATGTATGGGGGACATGCTGTGCCCCTGCAACCCCCTGCTTGGGAACACTATGGGATTTGGGGTTGGTGCGAGGTTAGGTGTATGCAAGATTTCTTTTGCATTTACAGAATCTGGATTTAAAGAAACTTTGACTTTACCCTAAGGCCTATATCCAATGTCAACTAAAAAAGAATTTTTTTCGATGAAACCCCATTAAACATGTCTCCCCCACCTTTAATTATTTTATTCTATCTAATAAAATAGTTTGCAGATGGTGAAAATTTTTTTGGAGCAATTTTTGTCTGGAGCCAAAATTCTAAATAATTACCTTGCATCCCTTGATCGCAGCTGTAATAAATGTCGCAATTTTTTCTTTTCAGAATACCTGATACTATCCATCGTATTTACTGGATTCCGGTAATATATGCCTTATACACCGTGATGATGAGTGACGTTCAACTGTCAAAGTGGATGCGTAAAATTTTGCAAAGCTCTATCGTGTTTTTTAAATTTTAAATATAATATAAGTTTTTTATTCCGTCAAACTGCTTGAAAATACTCAATTCACCTCTTCGAACTAAAATTTAAAAAACACAAAGCTGAATTACAGAAGTTATTGGGTTTTTTAAGTCTTTTTCTTACTGCATCCCATCGAAATCGAATTTCTGTATAACGTTCCATCGATGAGCCGCAAGCGTAACTTAACTGAAAGATCACCTGAACAAAACACCACCATCAAGAGGAACTCTGTTACAAATACACCAACAACTTAAAGTCATACTAAATGAGACTCTTGAGGAAAAGCTCAAGGATTTAGCCACAAAAAACGATTTTTTGACACTTTCGAGCGAACTAATTTCTTTGAGGACACTCAACACACAACTAAACAAACTCAATGTTATGACGGAGCGGTACGACCTTCTTGAGGCTCAATTGAAAATTCTTTCTCGAAAAGTAAATGATAAGTCTATTGTGGTACACCTCTTCCTTTAGACAAAGAAGCCGATGCAATCCAACTAGCAAAACAGACTTGCAAGGGGCTTCTAAAGTTAAATGAAGAAGAAGAAATCCAAGTTACAAGTTCCAGACAAATACGCAACAATAATAGTGAACAAAATACTGTCATCATGGTACTTCTGTGGCGACACCCACAACATTTAATTTATCATTTTTATCCTAAACTATAAATTCCTACTTGTTCAAATATCACTTAGTTAAAATCAATTTAAATAATCATGTTAGCGGAATATTTGTTTTCGTATTTATTGCTTTCTATTATATTCAATCTTATAAATTATTCTCAATAAACAACATCTTTTATATATAATAGTATTGGATTAATTATTTGTTATTCCTCTATATTGGTGACCCTCGACTCAAAATAAAATAGGACCCAGGTCAAACAAGGAACATCAGATAAATTTAGAAACAAACGAAACAGAAAATGCCGATTTTAAGAGATGATGTTCAAGACGAAATTACAGCCTTAAGAGAAGAAAACTTTAGCCTTGCTCAACAAATTGCACAAAACAAACAACAGACACAGCTTACTGATCGAGGTAACATGCAACAAAATGCAAAACATTCATCACAACCAGCTATTCATCGCGTTGCAGTAAAATTACCACTATTTTGGGCAGAACGACCAAGTTTATGGTTTTCTCAAGCTGAGTCGCAATTTGTTATCTCATTTCATTATGTTGTTTCACAGCTATGTAGATACTCGTGTTACTGCTGAAGTAGAAGATATCATTACCTCCATCCCTACGCAGAACCCGTACAGCATACTGAAAACGAAGCTCATGGAACATTTGTCAGCATCAGAAGAACAACGTGTCCGTCAACTCATCAGTGACGAAGAACTAGGTGATCGTAAACCATCACAACTTCTTCGATATCTTTGTTCTCTCGCTGGTCCTTCAGCCTTACAGGACAACCTTTTGCGTCAACTATGGTTACGATGGCTACCATCACACGTCCAAGCTATTTTAACTTCCAGATCTGATCTTTCCCCCGAGCAACTATCGGAACTTGGTGATAAAATTGTCGAAGTCTTTCCAGCTCCTGTTCCATTTTTTGTTCATGCTACTTCAAATTCTGAGCCGAATTCATTGGTTTTAAACACTATCGATAGTCTAACCAGGCAAGTTGCCGAGTTATCAACCCATCGAAATTATCGTGGTCGTTCACATAGCCGAGGAATGCAATACTCAAGAAAAAGATCCAAATCAACAAAGACAAAAGGCTGGTGCTGGTTTCATACGAAATATCAGCAAACGGCTCAAAAATGCAACAAACCATGTAGTTTCCAGGAAAACGCCAACAGCAGTTCGTAACGACGGCGAATAACTGCAAAGTTCCTGGAAGCCGTCTTTTTGTTACTGACCAGAAATCAAAACATCAATTTCTTATCGACACCGGATCTGACCTATCTTGTTTTCCTTCCCATCTACTTTCAGAAAAACGTCCTGCAACCGATTATGACCTTAGCGCTGCAAATGATAGCAAAATTAAAACGTATGGATTTCTGTACCTTGAATTAAACTTAGGACTTCGGTGAAGTTTTATATGGAGATCCATCGTTGCTGACGTAAGCATAGCTATCATCGGTTCGGATTTTCTCGCCCATTATCATTTGCTACCAGACTGTCAATCTAAACGCCTAATTGACACTTTTACTGGTCTTCAGACAACCACATCACAATCACATCAGCGCACCACATCCGAACCACACCTGGAGATCCAGTAACTTTTCGTCCTCGTCGCTTAGCTCCAGACAAACTCAAAGTAGCCAAGAAAGAATTTGAAGACATGCTCCTTGCTGGAACAATTCAACAATCTGACAGTCCTTGGTCTTCACCATTACATATGGCATGAAAAGGGGAAAATGGTTGGCGTCCTTGTGGAGATTATCGAGCATTGAATGCCCGATCGATTCCAGATAATTACACTGCACGTCATATTCATGGTTTCACGCATAACGTCCATGGAAGCAAAGTGTTTTCAACCATAGACTTATTGAAGGCATACCAACAAATTCCAATAAACCCAGATGACGTTTGTAAAACTGCAATAGCAACTCCATTTGGACTATATGAGTTCCTTTTCATGACATTTGGACTAAGGAACGCTAGAAACACTTTTCAACGACTGATGGATGAAATCTTATTTGGACTGGACTTCTGTTTCACATATATTGACGATATCCTGGTTTATTCCAAAACCTCTGAAGAACATATGAGACATTTGCGCATCATTTTTCAAAGGCTCGCTGACTACGGAATGCTCATTAACCCGTCAAAATGCATTTTTGGTGTTCCAGAAGTGAAATTTTTGAGCTATACTATTAGCGCCGACGGAATTAAGCCACCTCAAAAACGCATCAAAGCTATTCAAGACTTTCCACTTCCAAAAACAGCCAAGGGTCTTCGACGATTCCTTGGTATGGTTGATTTTTACGGAAGATTCATCCCGAAAGCATCAGAACTTCAAGCACCACTTCACAATGCTATCAGTAATCCGCAACTGAAAGGATCCCAGCCTGTTCCTTGGGCTAAAGAGTTGAAAGAAGCATTTTGCAGTTGTAAAAACGGCTTAATCCTCTGCAACTCTTCTGGTCCATCCTTGTTTCGGAGCAAAACTTGATCTTTTTACGGATGCATCTAGTCACTCAATTGGAGCTTGTTTAATGCAGATGATAAAATGAAGTTGGCAACCACTTTATTTCTTCTCAAAGAAGTTATCCGCAAGAGAGAATGTGTACGAGTAAGTACGTGTACGACCAAAGTGGTATCACCTTGACGACGTGAGAAGCTTCTAGTGCATGCACCAGAAGATCTCTTTTTATGACGTGTTTGGGATTGTTGATTGGTTCTCTTGTTTATGAGGAATGTTTTATTTGATTTTCGACTAATGCAACCCCTTACCTCTGGTGGGGGAAGTTGCAATAATTTAAGAAACACTCAATCTTTGGTGGTTAAACAGAAAGTGATTTTATTCCTTCAAATAATCATCTTATATACTAAAAAAATAGCTTATTCTACAATTTAACAAAAATCAGTATAAGTTCAATAATCAACAAATAGCTTATTCTACAATTCAACAGAAATCAATATAAGGTTCAATAAATCAATTTTATTGCCTAATTCTATAATATGCAGCGTGTGCACAATGTGTCATTGACTTGATCAAAAATAAAAACATAATGTGCACACACCGCAAAATGTGTAAGCAAGAAATTAATAACAAAGATCTAGTTTGTATGAACGACTTAAGTGTTTGGTTTTAACGGAGCTTAAAAAAAACCAACTTATACTTTGTAAATCTAGTTTATTAATGGTTGAAAATTTTACATTATTATTTGTTCTGCCTATCAAGAATACAAAAATATGCAAATAAAGGTAAATCAGAAAAGTTGCTGATTATTAATTCTATGGAAAATGATACGAAATTTATGTTGTAATTGGCAGACTGCTGACATGAAGTTTTGAGTTCGACGGATGTTCCCAGGGTGATGACCGGATACTGGGTTGTAGGGGTGATGACCGTCTGGGCTGGCCCGTGGCAATGTGTGATGATTTAGGGGGCGACAGGAGGGTAGGCTGGTGACGTAACTCCTCCCCCCTTAGAATAAAGCGACGGCCACAATGACGTCATTGGAGCCGGAGTGAAGGATTGGAGTGTAGGTGGTGTATCCTTGGTTTCTCCTTTTCTGGTTAGTACAACTATGGTTATGATCATCAGGATAGTGGTAAGTATGAAGAACGCTGCGGATGCCGTTGATAAGGAATGCAACGCTGTTGTAGTTATCTCCAGGTTGTCTACTCTTGAGTCTGTCTCGAAGCTATAGTCCTGTAGCCTTTGTAAAGTGAGGACCTCCTCCGTGAAATTTGCTTCAATGTTACTGTTAGGTGGTGGTGGTACATGTACGTCATCCCAGAAGATATCGGGGTTGTTTTGGTAGGATATGCCGTTTACCTCCACGTCGCAATCTTTGAAATGGAGAAGTGCCGTTCCTTCTATTGTAGTGTTTTTAGTACTGCAAGTAGAGTTAATAAGAATTTTAGGTATATTAAGGAAAAGAAGAAAGTTTGGCTCCGGTTGGGAGATGCCCTCAATTTTTCCTGCATCTCTAAAGGGGCAATTGGCTGCTCTGTTGGTCATCAGATTCCCTAGGCATCCGGATTTTTCGATGTCTTCTTCGAAGCTTGGGTTTTGGCAGTAAAACGTTCCTTCTATCTTGGGGCATCGTGCAGTGAAGTGCTGTATTGTTTTCTCATTAATGTTTACATAAGGTTTTGATATGATTAATTTAGTACTGTTTACAGGAAGAGGAATAATGTGATACAAAAAATAGTTTTCTGGTGAAATCTTAGGGATACGTATGTTAAAAATTATATTTGAATTGTTATAATAGGCTTGTAGGCCCAAGAATTCATATATTTGTTCGTAAGTTTTTATTTTTATATTTTGTTTATTAAGCTTATGTTCTATATTTTGCAATTCTTCTGTGTTTAGTAGAAATTTTGGAATAATGTTTAATCTGCTAAGGATCACTGCATCCGCGATATTTGATATATGATTAGTTAATAAGTCAATGTTAAAATTTATCTGATTAAGGTATTGTATTTCAATAAGGGCGTGTTCTTCTCTTTTGATTGCGTTTTGTGTTTTCTCTAAATAGTGTTCGATTTTGGTCTGTTCTTTGTTAATATGTGTAGTGATGTTTTTGAATCTTTCGATCGTTTGAATGTTTATCGCGTATTGGGTTAATATTTTATTAGTAATATTGTTTAGATTCGAGTGTATGTGTTCTATCTGGTTATTTATGTTGGTTGCGTCTTGCGCATCCATGTTTCCGGTAATAAATTTAATGACCGACCCCAGTCCGTCAACAAGTCCTCGTTTGTTTCTCTTAGTAGGGTACAGAATTTCTAATTTCTTTTCGAGTTCTTTGAGTTTGAGTCTTGTTGTATGGACGGAGTTATAAAGTGTCGAACGTTTTTCAAATATGTCAAGTGTGAAAGCTATTTGTTCTATGTTTTTCTCGTAATCCTCTAGGTTAATAATGTGTATTAGATTTTCGTATGTGTTAATTGTTCTGGATGGCCCTAGCCGGAGGGTAAGTATGCCGCGGTCTTTGGGTAAGTTAAATACCTCGATAAGTTGCGTGTATATCATTGGAAAGCTGAAAAAAGGGGAAGTAGAAGTTGAGAAAATAAATAATTTTTCTGAATGCAGTGGTCCTTTTTGGTATTTTATGTAACATGTAACATTCATATGCCGTGAATGTATTATTATAATTTTATGTGTTTTTGTTTTATATAGTAAAAAAAAATATATCTCTTACAGCTATGGGTAGTCTCATGTAATCATATGCCGTGATTACTACTACCATGTAACATTCATATGCCGTGAATGTATTATTATAATTTTATGTGTTTTTGTTTTATATAGAAAAAAAAATATATCTCTTACAGCTATGGGTAGTCTCATGTAATCATATGCCGTGATTACTACTACCATGTAACATTCATATGCCGTGAATGTATTATTATAATTTTATGTGTTTTTGTTTTATATAGAAAAAAAAATATATCTCTTACAGCTATGGGTAGTCTCATGTAATCATATGCCGTGATTACTACTACCATGTAACATTCATATGCCGTGAATGTTTTTTTTTTTTTTTTTTTTTTTTTTTTTTTTTTTGTTACCAAAACGTCACAAGGTGATAATAGATTAGAGAAAAGGAGAGAAAATTATTAATTATTAGGGAAAAGTAGGTGTTAATTGTGTTTTTGCCTTCCTTCTAATTTTGCTCTTGTGTAGTTTTTTATTTTTCTTAGTTATAATTGTGAATTTATTGTTTGCCTTGATCATTTGTTTTGAAAACCTAGGCGTTATTTTGTTGCGCCGACATTCTTTTCTAAAAACGATGTCGTTAATGTTATGATCTTCTGGTTCTTCCCTATTTTTGTTTAGCTTTTCGATCCTATCTTTAGTGATGGTTTCGACTTTTTCTTGGATTTTAGGGTAAATGTCATTAAGGAATTCGTTTAATTTGTGTAAATAGTCGTGTTCGTCTGAGAACTGAAGTGTTTTGAGAAACCTATATGGTCTCCCAAAAAATAGTTCATAGGGTGTGTGTTTTGTTAGGGAGTGAATTGCATTGTTGTAAGTAATGAGTGTTTCTGCTAGGATCTCATTATGCTCAGTCTCCAGTTTGTTCTCCTTTCTTTTAGAATATATTAGTCTATAAATTTCCGTTAAGGTTGAATGTAGTCGTTCTACCGGAGAGTTGCTGGATGTTTGTTGGAAGGATGTTAGGTGCAGTGTGATCTTGTATTGTTTGCAAAAATCTTGGAATATATTTGCAATAAATTCGGATCCTTGGTCGCAAACAATTTTTTTAGGTATGCCGTAAAGGCTTATGTATTCTTTGAAGTGTTTGAGGATGGTTACACTGCTCCTACAGTTGAGAGTGTAGCCTCTTGCGAATTTTGAGAATTTATCTATAATTGTGAGTATTTGATTGTGGTTTATGCTGTAGATGTCCATGTGGACAATTTCTAAAGGTTTAAGGGGGGTTTCAGGTTGGGCGTATTGAGTTTTAGGAGGATTCCGATCATATTTAAGTATTTTACACTGCTCGCAATAGCTAATCGTTTTCGTGATTTTATCCTTCATATTAGGGAAGTAATACTCGCGTTTAAGGTGGAGGTAAGTTTCGTTTATGCCTCGATGGTTTGATTGTTCGTGATAGTCGCGAACAATTCTTTCTTGATCCTCTGATTGTCGAATATCCTCGAGTATTTCTGTGCATCTTACTAGGCGAAAGGCTCTATTTCGTGCAAAATATTTTGAAAATGTTGTTTGGACTATAGAAAATATCTCATTTGTAGTATAAATTGCAGTTAGTTTGTTGGCTGGGAAAAAGTTTTTAAGGATAGTTACCATTGTGTTTTCATCAAAGGCGACTCTACGTATTATACGTCGTTGTCTATTTTTAAAGATAGTCTCTAAAGTCATTGGGGAACCCGAATCTTTGATTTCTAATACAACTTGGATGTTAAATTCGTTCAGAGGTTTCTCTGATATTGGAATTCCGTCGTTCATATTTTCTTGGGCACTATGTACTGTTTCTACGTCTTCATTGTTATTGAAGAGTTCTTTTTCGTCTGGATTAGGGATTTTAATTCGACTAAGGGCATCGGCATTGGTGTTTGCTTTCCCTTTTTTGTAGAATATTTCATAGTCGTACTCTTCAAGTTTAAGGCGCCATCTTACTAATTTGGAGTTTGGTTCCTTCAGGTTCATAAGCCAGAGTAGGGGCTTATGGTCTGTAATTATCTGAAATTTCCTTCCAAATAAGTACGGCCGGAAATAGCGGGTGGCCCAAACTATTGCAAGGAGCTCCTTCTCTATGGTTGAGTAATTACATTCGCTTTCGGACAGGGTACGGCTAGCATAACAAACTGGTTTATCGGCGCCTATTCTGCCTTGCGACAGCACGGCTCCTAGAGCAGAGTTACTAGCGTCTGTTGTGAGAATGAAGGTTTTGGAAAAGTCTGGGTATTGTAATATTGGGTCGTTAATTAGTAATTGTTTACAAGTTTCGAAAGCTTCTACATAAAGGTGATCTAGTTTGATTTCGGCATCTTTCTTAAGGCAGCTTGTTAGGGGTTTTGTTAATTTTGCCAAATCTTTAATAAATTTCCTATAGTATCCAACCAATCCTAAAAATGCCTTTATTTCAGTACGAGTTTTTGGGATAGGGAAATTTTTTATGGCGTGGATTTTTGCGGGGTTAGGTTTAATACCCTCGGGAGTTATGATGTGCCCTAAGAATGCTATTTCTTTTTGTAAGAATTCGCATTTGTCCATTTGTATTTTGAAGTTTGACTCTCGTAGTTTTTTAAAGACTTGCTTTATGCTGTCCAGGTGCTCCTGGAGCGAAGTTGAGTAGATAATTATATCATCTAAATATACGAGGCAAATATTCCCGACTAGATCTTTTAGCACGTTGTCCATCACCCGTTGGAAGGTTGATGGTGCATTTTTTTAGTCCGAAGGGCATTCTAAGATATTCATAATGCCCACCTTCGACGCTAAATGCAGTTTTTTGGATGTTTTTGGGGTCCATCTCGATCTGATGAAACCCGCTTGCTAGGTCAAGTGTGGTGAAATATAGACATTTTCCTAGTTTGTCTAATATTTCACTTATATTTGGTAGCGGATATCTGTCGGATATGGTTTTTTCATTGACCTTCCTATAGTCTATTACAAGGCGCCATTTTTGTTTCCCGCTGGCGTCTTGTTTTTTGGGGACGATCCACACGGGGGAACTCCATGGAGAATAGCTGTGGCGAATTATACCTTGGTTTAGCATCTTGGAAATCTGTTCTTTAACTTCTTCTTTGTGCACGTAAGGATATCTGTAAGATTTGGTGTAGATTGGGACCTCGTCGGTCATGTTTATACTATGTTTGATTTGGTTTGTGAATGTTAATGGTTCACCTTCCATATATATAATGTCATGGTATTCCTTACAGATCTTAAGAATTTGTTTCTTTTCCTCAGAGTTGAGGTGCTCAGTACGAATAAGTTTGGAAATGTCTTTCGTAGATGCGCATTCGTTATTAGCGTAGTTAAAATTGTTAATTTCAATAAAATTTCCAGATTCGTATATTTCTGTTTCCAAGGGTTCTTCTAGGATAATGGACTGTTTATTCTTGGAGTGATTTATCAGTTCTACGGTACTGTAACCGTTTTCGGCATTATACAATCCTTGCGTTACGCAAAGGTCTGGTTTTAGTTCTATTGAATTAATAAAAATATTTCCGTTTCCATTCTTAACGGGGAGCTTAGCAAGGATCTTACTATTTGCTGGAATAGTAAGTTTGCCAGAAGAGTAATTTGGTTTAAAACTAATTTTTATGTTGGAGTTTTGGGTAATAAGAGTTTTGCTCTTAAGGTCGATTTTTGCGCCAAGTGACAGAAGAGCATCCATACCCAAGAGTCCATCGAAGAAATTATGAAATTTAAAAATGAGGAATTTGAACAATCCAGTTTGGTTAAATTCAAGGAATACAGGAAGATTTGCTTGTTTTTCGAGTTGATATTTTTTGAAGACGGTGGTGATGTTAACAGGTTCACAAAAGATTTGTTTTTCAGGAGGGATGTATTCGGGGTTGATAAACGAAGCGGATGCACCCGTATCTAACAGGAACCTGAGAGGTCTACCAAAAGGGGATGAGATGTTTATGTATGGCAATGCGTTTGGGTGAGAGCTTGGGTCTAAGTATCCTGTGGGTTCTTGGAGGCTACATTGGAAAAATTTTCGGTATCTATAATATTAGTGGAGTCACTTTCGAAAAATCTGTCTAACTGTTGGAAAGGGTTTTTGTTTGATGATTGTTCTTCTTGAATTTCCTGGAGGTTAAAGTTAGGATTTCTCGTTTGCTGGCTGTAATTGGTTTTTATTTTTGGGAAAGGATTGTTTGGGTTATTTGACTGTGGGTTAATATTATTATTAAACCTATATTTTTGCATCCTGTTGAAATTGGTTTCATTTCTGTTATATGGCTTGGGATATATAGGTTCATTAAATCTTGGTTGTATGTCTCTCGTCGGAAGTGTCCTGGGAACGGCGTGGTTTTGCCTCCAATTATTGTGGTTGTAGGGATAATTTTGTCTAGTTTGGTTTGGACTATATCTGTTGTTATCATAGGGGTTGAATCTGGGGTATTGTGAAACCTTTTGGTAAGAAATGTTTTGCTCTTTTATACAACAGGTTAAAGCTGCTGCTAACGAGCCAGGTTGCATTGCCCTTACTCTGGACCCGAGAGGTTCATTAAGGCCGCTCAAAAACGAATTGAGACACATTTCCGAGTAAAGGTCTTTCTTTGCTTGTATGACAATTAAATTTTCTTCGTGGATTAAAATATTGTTACAGAGCGCAGATTGGATTTCGATAATCTCCCC
Organism: Philhelius festivus; assembly: GCA_963931855.1. NCBI lineage: Eukaryota > Metazoa > Arthropoda > Insecta > Diptera > Syrphidae > Philhelius > Philhelius festivus. The sequence goes on from OZ007555.1 coordinate 96,372,100, forward strand.
GTACAGGGATTCTACTGTCTTATTAAGTTGCCTTATGCTATGTAGGTCCCTGATTAGAGACGTTTCCGTACGTTTGTCGGAATAATGGAGAATAAGATTATTTTTTATTTCATCCCAAATAAGGGGGGTCCCATATGTGTTGAGGACTTCGTTCGCTTGTCCTTCAATTTTATTTCTTATGGCCCTGAGGAGTATCTGGCCGTAAGGTGTATTATCTGTTCCTCTTATGTAAAGGAGGATTTCTTCCACGTTATTCAGGAATTCATACAAGAGCCGTGGATTCCCATCAAATTTGGGTAGGTCCTTAATAGCGTCTGGGATCCTCAATGAATTAAATATTTCATTGTGGTCAATAAGTGCATTAGTTTGGGGAGAGTTTTCTTGTTGAGACAACTGTTCAGTATTAGTATTAGAAGGCATAGTCAAGGAGTCTGTACTTGAAAAAGAGGAATCTATATCTTCAGGAATAGAAGTAAGACTTCTGGAGAGGCGTTTGGAAAATTTAGCAAAGCTGTATGGGAAAAGTGAGCGTTTTGGTTTGTTTGGTCCTTTTTCTTTAGGCATGTAAATGTGGTTCATTCAATATAATGGTAATTAATTGGTACAATATAAGTGAAGAATGCAATGTAATATAATATTTGAAAATAATAAAAATTTGTTTTTAATAGTTATTATATTTATAATGTATGATATGATAAGTCAACAACTTACAAACACATGCACATGCACCCCAAGATAGTTTTCATTTTGAAATTGTGAAGATCCAGGTGTATTTATTTAGGTGATGATGGTCCAGCGGTGATTAAGGGTAAAAACCCAACGGTCGGTCGTTGCACAAGGTTATTTAAACTGTTTTTTTTTTTCTTTATTTGAAGTTTTCACGAAATGTTTTCAATTTTCCGTTACAAATTTGGAATTACTTGATTATTTCTTAAGTGCGACACTATTTGAACTATTATTTGGTTGAATTTCTTGCGAAAAGAAAAATTTTCCTTCAGGTCTTTCGTTACACTTTGGGTTAACAAGTATTTGGAATTTCAATGATTATTTATTAAGTGCGACACTATTTGAACTATTATTTGATTGAATTTCTCGTGAAAAAAAAAAAATTTCTTCAGGTCTTTCGTTACACTTTGAGTTAACAAGTATTTGGAATTTCAATGATTATTTATTAAGTGCGACACTATTTGAATTGTTATTTGAAAAAATTTTCTTCAGGTTTTTCGTTATACTTTGGGTTAATATGACCGTTCACCGATCCTACCGACTGCGCCACTTAAGTGTTTGGTTTTAACGGAGCTTAAAAAAAACCAACTTATACTTTGTAAATCTAGTTTATTAATGGTTGAAAATTTTACATTATTATTTGTTCTGCCTATCAAGAATACAAAAATATGCAAATAAAGGTAAATCAGAAAAGTTGCTGATTATTAATTCTATGGAAAATGATACGAAATTTATGTTGTAATTGGCAGACTGCTGACATGAAGTTTTGAGTTCGACGGATGTTCCCAGGGTGATGACCGGATACTGGGTTGTAGGGGTGATGACCGTCTGGGCTGGCCCGTGGCAATGTGTGATGATTTAGGGGGCGACAGGAGGGTAGGCTGGTGACGTAACTAACGCCTCCGAAATTATAGTTGTATATGATGGTGACTCATCTGGATTGATTGTGGATAGTTCTGAATGAATTCCGATAGGTTGCTTGTAGGAACATAGGATGCTCGTCTAACACTTGTGAAAATGTTGTGCCCGTGGATGTTAAATAAATGTAGGACAAGCATTGAAGGGGTTGTATCTTCTTTTCTTTGGGGGTGGACCTTGTCCAATCTCACCGTCTTCAAGTTCCTCAATTGGCTTAGAGGATGTTGCTATACATGTCGAAGCCTGCTGGCCTGTGTTTGTTTCATCTATCTGGATAGGTAATGGAGCTAGTCTGTGTATTGGTCTTCGTAATGTACTAGTTGCTGTCAGGATCTCAGCGACTCTTACCACTCCATCTGCACCAGGGAACGTCGGTGTGCCAGCTTTTCCAGAATTCTTATTTGATGTCTGAAATCATTTTGAGTTGTTTCGAAGGCTTAACGTTAAGTGTTTCGGCAGTTCGATCTGTTGGATTAGTTAATGGTTCTCCTATGATAAAATGGCCTGGTGTAAGTGCTGTTAAGTCATTAGCATCGTTTTATATTGAAGTGATAGGCCGAGAGTTTAAAATTGCCTCCATTTCTATCATTATGGTCTCAAGTTCTTCATAGGTTAGTGAGGCGGAACTTAAACATCGATGCAAAAGATATTTTGCTGATTTCACAGCAGCTTCTCAAAGAACTCCGAGGTGTGGTGCTCTTGGAGGTATGAAATGAAACTCTATTCCTTTTGATGAGAAGGTATTTTAAATTTTATCTTGTGCTCCATGGGTGTGTATGTGGCTCTTCAATTCCTTTAGTTGATTATTTGCACCAACAAAATTGGAAGCATTGTCACAATATATGTATGTGTTGACAATTGCCTCGCCTTCCGATTAATCTTTTCATGACGGCGATGAATCCATTAGTTGATAGGTCTGTTACTAATTCTAGATGCACCGCCTTTGTGGAGAAACAGCAAAACACAACTATATAAGTCTTCTGTGGATGTTTTCCTCTTACCTTGTAGTGTGTCTTTATAGGCCCGGAGAAATCAACTCCGGAGTTCATGAACGGACGTGCAGTCTGTACTCCCATTATTTGGGTTAATAGTTTTGGTTTGGCTCTTGTACATTTGACACATTTCTGAACAACTGATCTGGCGATTGTTTTTCCCTTGATTCTTGATAGGCCAAAACTTTTATTTTATTGTTGCTAATAGCGCTTGTGGCCCGCAATGTAGATTTTCCTTGTGATAGGAGTCCATCAACATCTTTGGAAAGGGATGAAAGTAAGGCAGGAGTAGTGGATGCTTGGCATCTTTGCAGCTCTCAGATTATGACAATAGCGAAGAATATATGCTACAACTCGCTGTAGTCTTCTGAAGTCATTGTTGTGCTTAATTGAATAAATAAAGCTGCCTGGTTTTTCTACAGCTGATAATGTATGTGTTGTTGCTCTTTTCTCCCGATTACATTCCTGTTTCTTCGTGTATGGTGGAGGCCATGATGATTCTGCCCCATGGAGATATAAGGGTTCATAAAACCACAAATTTCATGATGCTAATTTATCAGCTGGAAATCCACGCGACGGTAAGTTGGCAGGGTTGTCTCTGGAACGAACGTACCGCCACTGTTGAACTGATGTGTCTTTGAATGGATGATATTCGGTTTGCAACAAAGGTGTGAAAAGATGATGATGAGGAATTGATCCAACCAAGCACTATCTCAGAATTAGTCCATATAAAAGTCGGACAAGATTCTACATGTCTACTTGGTTATGCGGTGAACTAATTCAGCTGCTAATGTTGCAGCATATAGCTCCTGGCGTGGGATAGTTAGGTTTTTAACTGGAGCTATTCTTGATTTAACACATAGTAATCTAACTGTAATGGTTTTGTCTTTGTTGATTGCTCTGATGTATATGGCTGCTCCATATCCCTTCTCCGATGCATCAGCAAAGGCGTGGACCTGCACGGAAATTGGAGTCCTATGTGCAAATATATGACGATCGATTTTGATATCTCGCAAGTGATTTAAGTTGTCTCTGAATTTGAACCATTCAACCTGTAATTCCTTGGGAAGAGGGGTGTTCCAGTCAAAACCACATGTCCAGAGTTTTTGTAGGAACATCTTTGCTGTAACAATGACTGGTCCCAAAAATCTAAGTGGGTGATATGTCAGACAAAGCCGTACGCTTGGTGATTTTTTCGGTTTTGCTGTGTTGAATGCGTACCATAAATGTGTCTGATTTGGGGAGCCACCCTTGGCCAAAAGTTTTGATTTGTGTTGTGTTATCAATATCTAAGTCAAGCTGCAGCGCCACGTCATCAATTGAAATTTTTTTTAGCAGCGCGATCATTGGCACAACATTTTCTAAATGTGAAACCAGCGGACTTTAGCAAGGCATCCAGTTGTTCTCGCATTTCAATTGTTTGAGTCAAGCTGTTCGATCCTGTCATCATCAATATAGAAATTCGTTCTTAATACTTCTGCACCAAGGGGGTGTTGAGTCATGTCATCTGAAGCCAATTTTTGTAAACATTTCGTGGCCAAATATGGAGTTGATGTTGTCCCATAAGTGACCGTGTTGAGTTGATACGCTAGTAGTTCTTCTGATGGATGATTTCGCCACAGAATTAATTGAAATCGTCTATCGTCTTAATCGATGAGAATCTGTTAATACATCTTTTCGATGTCTGCAGTGAACACGTATCGGTGCAAACGGATCCGAAGAAGAGTTGTCAATAATTCGTCTTGGATGGTCGGTCCATTTGAAAAGATGTCGTTTAGAGATACGTTGCTTGTCGTTTTTGCAGATGCATCAAATACCACTCTTAGCTTTGTTGTGGTGCTATCTGGTTTAAGTACACAGTGTTGTGGCAGAAAATAATGAATTCCATGAACCTGAGTGATGTCAATCTTTTCCATGTGACCCAATCGCATATATTCTGCCATAAAGTTCGTATATTGTTCTTTCACATTGTCTTGTTTTGCTAATCTTTTTTCCAGGGAATTGAATCTTTGAAGAGCAAGGTTTTTTGATTTACCAAGCGCTATCTTATCTGCCTTGAATGGGAATCGAACGACGAATCTCCCGTCCGAATTTCTGATGGTGTTCTCTGCAAAATGGAGTTCACATTTTCTTTCTTCGCTTGTGAAGGACTCTTTTGGTATTGTTTGCATCTCTTCTACCTTCCAGAATTTTTCTATATTGTCATGGAGTTCTTCTTCAATGGAGATGCCACACATTGATGATTGTGGCGATGTTCCATCTAATTTTCCAGCCACTACCCAGCCAAGATGTGTGTTTTGGAGGCTTGGTAGCCCCATTGTGATATGTCCAACCGTCAGGAAGTGATGGTATAATTCCGCTTCAAGGAGGATATCAATTTGTCCAGGTTCATTGAAGTGCGGATCTGCCAGTTTTAATTCCTTTGGAATGTGCCAAGAAGCAGTGTTGATTCTTCGAGTTGGTTGAGTTGGAGTAATTTGTCGTAAGACAAAGGCCTCTAAGTTGGCTGTAAAGTCAGAGTTCTGGATTTTAAGGTAGATTTACTCTCTTGGTTGCTTGTCTGGTTCCTTCTCCAATCCCAAGAATTCGCATTGTTTCGGCAAATTCCGGAATATTTAGTTTTCTTAATAGTATTTCTGTAATGAAGTTGAGTTGTGATCCAGTGTCAAGCAATGCTTGGCAATTCACGATGGCCTCTTCACTATCCTCTATGTTAACGATTACCGTGCTGAAAAAGACGTAACTTTTATCTTTTGGACTTACTGCTGCAGCCGAGGTGATTGGGGCCATTGCTGTGACTGATGATGTGGTTTGTTTTCAAAGGTACCAGTCGTTCTGGTATTTTCTGATGGTGCATGGTTGTATTATGCTTTCTTTGACAGATTTGACATCTTCTTGATGACAAGCAATTTGAAGTGAAGTGTCCTGATTTCAGACAATTTATACAAAGCTTCTTTTCCTTAGCATATTCACTTTTTTGGTATGCTCCCTGCTGTAAAAATGTTTTGCAAGTATAGAGTGGGTGGTCGCCTTGACGATGGAGCTCTTGTTTGGTATGGTGGCTTTTGTTTGCTTTCCTTACGTTCAGTATTTATAGATTCCATTGATTGGAATCTTTTTTCAATGAATTGTAGTAATGGTTCAATATTTTGGATTTCACGTGGTTTTGTCAAGGATTTTTTGGAGAATTATATAGGCCACTAATATTCCCCAATTTTGTGTATCTATACCTAAATTTTGTATTCCTGATATGCACTCCTGTGTTGTTTTCAATGAATTAACTGATTCTGTTGAGCTTGCTGATTGATTCATTAATTTTTGAATGTATGTTGTAAAGTAAAGTCTTTTGTTGTCGTATCGCTGTTCTATTAACTTCCAGTCTGTTGTATAGTTATCTGCTGTGACTTGTAGATGTTTAATTATGTTACCTGGTTCTTTAGTTAAGTGCGTCTTCAGATATTGCATTTTCTGGATTAAGTTTAATGATTTGTTGTTATGTACCAGAGTCTTGAAAAGATCATAAAACGATGGCCAAGCATCACAAGCATATTCGTCCTACTTGAGGTAGTCTGATTCGTCTGGAGAGATGGCGTTTGCTATGATGTCATCGTGAGTTTGCATGATGTCCTTCCGGTACTGTTCCAACGTTTTTAAATATTGCTCGCATGCCAGATTAGACAGTGATTGAGCTAAACCTTCCTTCAGCTTATTGTATAAACGTACAAATACAGCTATTTTATTTTTGTGCCGTTTATAGCGTTGCTGTTGTGAAGTCAGGTCTTGATTCTTATGTGCAGCCGGGTCTTGGTTATTGATTGCTTGGTAAGGATCTTCAATGAGTTTGAGCATTTCTTCATATAGGTTATTTATCTTCTCAAAATAACCTCCTTCTTTGTATTCATGGTTCTCATCTTGGTAGGTTTCGTGTATCATTGTGTCATTCAGAACGAATTTATCCCTTTGTTCCTTCAAGGCTTGCCGTTGCCTTGCTAGATACTCAGGGGTAATTCGTAATTTCGGTGATTTTTTGAAATTCTTTAAAAGAGTTTTAATCACCTCTCCAGTTTCTTTCTTGGCTTATTTGATGGATGCTTGAGGATATAGTTTTGTTCCGATTGGCTTGCCTTCTTGGCTTATTTGATGATTGCTTGTTGCTGCTTGAGGGTATAGCTTTCTTCAGGTTCGCTTACCTTCTTGGCTTATTTGATGGTTGCTTGTTCTGCTTGTATACTCTTGCCTTCTTGGCTGCTTGATGGTATAGTTGGATTAGCTCTGAGGATGAGCTTGAAATTCCTCAGATGAACAAAAGAAACCTTAACCAAAATAATGCCCAAATCACGTCGGGGTCACCAAAATGTACGAGTTAGTACGTGTCGACTAAAGTGGTATCACCTTGACGACGTGAGAAGCTTCTAATGCATGCACCAGAAGATCTCTTTTTATGACGTGTTTGGGATTGTTGATTGGTTCTCTTGTTTATGAGGAATGTTTTCTTTGACTTTCGACTAATGCAACCCCTTACCTCTGGTGGGAGAAAGTTACAATAATTTAAGAAACACTCAATCTTTGGTGGTTAAACAGAAAGTGATTTTATTCCTTCAAATAATCATCTTATATACTAAAAAATAGCTTATTCTACTATTTAACAAAAATCAATATAAGTTCAATAATCAACAAATAGCTTATTCTACAACTCAACAGAAATCAATATAAGGTTCAATAAATCAATTTTATTGCCTAATTCTATAATATGCAGCGTGTGCACAATGTGTCATTGACTTGATCAAAAATAAAAACATAATGTGCACACACCGCACAATGTGTAAACAAAAAATTAATAACAAAGAAAATATGCACATTCTGCACAATGTATAAGAAATGAATTTTAGGTATTTATTGTGACTTGAATTGTGACCTACTTAAGGTAGGTAAGTAAGTGTAAAATGTGTTTAGATTGTTTTGAAATGTGTATACTGTTTATGAATTGTGATAGGTTAGTTGTGTAGGAAATTGTGCTGGGTATTAACAGAATGCTTGGGCAACTTATCATCGAAAATTGCTTGCAATATATGCCGCTATCCAACACTTTCATCATCTTTTGGAAGGTCAACAATTTGCTATATTTACGGACCACAAACCATTGATTTACGCATTTCAACAAAAACGAGACAAATTATCACCTGTGCAGTTAAATCATCTTTAGTTCATTGAATATCAAAAACTCGCTGCGTCATAAGAAAAGGATGAAGAACTTCAAGACTTGCTGAAAGAAAAAAAAACTTCGTCTCTCAATCGCAAACAAGTTTTGATTCCTGGAACATCAATACTTTTATGTTGTGATACATCTACAGGTAAGCCACGACCTTTTGTAACTAAATCTTACCGTCGTCAGATTTTCGATCAACTGCACAACCTAAGCCATCCAGGAGTCAAAGCATCTACCACATTAATTGGCGATCGCTTCATCTGGCCTTCAATGCGAAAGGATTGTCGTATTTGGGCTCGCTCTTGTGTATCTTGCCAAAGCTCTAAGATCTCTCGCCATGTTAAATCATCTTTGGGAGATTTTGCAACTCTATCCAAACGATTTTGGCACGTGCACGCTGATATCATAGGACCACTACATCCAGTGAACTCCTTTCGATACTGTTTAACTGTCACGGATCTCTTCACACGTTGGTCTGAATTATGCCCTCTCCAATCTATCACTGCTGAATCTGTCTTCTTAGCATTTCTATCATGCTGGATATCTCGGTTTGGTTGTCCACAAAAACTAACCATCGATAGAGGATCTCAGTTCACCTCATTCAGTTTTAGAAACATCGCAAAACAGTTTGGCATTGAACTCCATTACACTACGAGTTGGCATCCTCAAGCAAACGGAATGATCGAGCGTTTTCATCGCCAGTTGAAAGCTGCTATCATGGTCCACAACAATGAAAATTGGATTGAAGCACGTCCACTCGTTTTGCTTGGAATACGATCTGCATTTAAGGAAGACATTAATGCAACAGCAGCAGAACTTGTTTATGGGGAAACACTTAGACTTCCTGGAGAGCTGCTCACACAATCAACTCAAAACAAAGCAATTGAAGATCCAACGAATTTCCTATATCGGCTTCGAAACTACATTTCACGTTTACGACCAACTCCTGCATCAAGACATTCACTAGTTGAAACATTCTTTTTCAAGGAACTAGCAAACTGTCGTTACGGTTTTCTTAGACTCGGACCGATTCGTAAATCTCTTCAAGCACCTTACACAGGACCATACGAAATTCTAGCTCGTGATCAAAAGACCGTAACTTTGAAAATCAATGGTCAACAACAAAAAGGTACAATTCATCGCATCAAACCAGCATATATTTTACCAGAAGATACAAACTCAACAACAACAACCTTACCATCTATTTCCAATCCACGGGATTCTGCTTCAACAAAAACAACAACTCGTTCAGGACGGCATGTGAAACTACCAGATCGTTTTCAACCCTGAATTTGTCATATTTTTTTCATTCCATAGGGGCAACATTCTATGTGGCAACACCCACAACCAGGGGCGGACGCAGAAAATAATTTCGGGGGGGGGGGGGGGGGTTTAAAAAAAATATGAGATTTTCATAAATATATTATTTTATTACTATATTGTAGGTACTTGTTAATTACGTATTCTTTATTGTAATTAACATAAATATTGTTGCGAACAGAGCTTTATACTCCTACAGCGCCATCTGTTGAGAATTACATATCTTGCTTTATGAGGGAACAAAGAAAGCTCTTTTCCAATGTCATGTAAATTTCCCTTTATTCCGAACAACTAGAACATTCTAAACAAGAACCTCAATATGTATTTCCCCTTATTCCAATCAACTAGAACATTCCCAGACAAGAACCTTCGAGAACAACTAATTTGAGTATATAAGGAAGTGTTCACGCTGAGCGGGGACAGTTTATTTTCGATTATGAAAGTGTGCAAAGCTGAACTATTGGATTGTGGAAAGTGTAATTAAAGAAGTGTGATTTAAGTTTGAATAAAAGTATTGGAGTTGATTACAAATTGAGATCTATTGTTTTGATTTGAAAAGTGTAAATAAAGAAGAAATTCTAAAAGGAGTAATATCTAAGTTTTATTTAACGAACCTTGGAAAAATACTACAATATGTTATAACTAAATAATATTTGATCTTAGGGATAAGACCTATTGGAACAATTTCATACAGCTAAATCGCCAAAAACAAAACATCATAAGGATGTTGCAAGGGATACCTATTTGGCAAATTTGAATAATGTTACCAAAAGTGGGAAAATATTCACTACGAGGGTGTTTTTGGTGCTCCCATTTGGGCATTTTTATTCCGAAATTAATTCTTAGACATAGACTTTTACTACGGGCCCTGTGATGAAGGCCATCAATTGGTTCGTGAAATATCAATAATCCAACAAGAAGAAAAAGAGTGTAAGTGATTCCATAAGTGTACCCAGGCCCGGATTAAAGAAAATGGGGTCCCGGGGCTATTTCAAATTTGAGGCCCCTAAAAAGATATTAAACCCAAGCAAGCCCACCCCTCATAACCCAGAGCGTCCTAAACCCCAAGCGAGCCAACCCCCAATAACCCGGGGCGCTAGGAGTCCACGCTCTCAGAGACGATGCGTCGAGGAGTTGACGCATCGAAAATCCAAGAGCTATCCCCCAAGTGCTCCAACCCCCGATAAGATTAAGAATTTTTGATACCCGGGGCTAATTATTTATCAGGGCTTCTCTTTTTAACGTTTTTGAAAAATTAAATGTGTTCATTTCGCAATCGCAAATAAAAAATCGTAAACCCAAAAGCGTTAAACCCACATAACCCAATTCGTAATTAATCCAAAAACCATGAACTCAAAACCGTCAGACTCTTTCTTTTTGATTATTCAAAACTCTAAAAATTAAAAGTAACAAATTATGTAGGAATTAGGATTTATTAGATTGAATGAGTAAGTATAAATTATAAATAATAATAGATATGCGTAAAGTTGAATTTTGCACACGGGAGCTTTTCGGAAAATTCAACTTTACGTACGTTGTGTCGAAAAATACGATTCAATACTTCTGCGGCTAAATTTATATCGCCATATTTCGCTTGTTAATCTCAAAACGGACTCGTAGAAATTAACAATTCTAAATTTTACCACACTAGTATCAATTTGTTTTTCAATCTGGCAAACCTTTGCTGAATTAGGCTGCATAGATTTAATATTTTTTGAGTTTACAGTTTTGGGTTAATAGCGACTTGGGCTATGTGGGTTTGACTTTTTGGAGACTATAGCGAGTTGAGCTATCTGGGTTTAAAGTTTATGGGATTAATTGCGAGTTGGGCTATATGGGTTAACGTTTTTGGGTATATAGCTTTCGAGTTTGGATTTTGTGGGGTCAGCTAATTTTGGTTTTTATTTTTGGGGTTTATTAGATTGTACAGTTTGAATATTGTGGTTTTACGGTTTAAATTTCTTAATGGGATGGGGCCCTCGTTTCCGCGGGGCCCGGGGCTTCAGTCCCCCCTAGCCCCCCTATTAATCCGGGCCTGAGTGTACCTAACAATAGAGTTAAAATAAGTTGTAGGTTCACCTAGTGGCCCAAATCTGCAAAACTAAATCCGGCGTATATTAATACGTGAAGTTAAAACTTGTTGTACTTTTGCGATGATAGGAAAAAGAGTTATACGAAAACATAAGGACACCAGCAACACTCAATTGGTTGTATATATATACCTACGTTAACTATACTACATAATTATAATCAAAACGCTCTCAGAGGGTGCTATGTGCTAGATACTCATTTGTAACTGTAACTTTCACACAAACGAAATGAGTGAGTTTTTTTCTATTGCTGTAGTTCAACACACTCCGACTTTGGAGCCATCAATAACTCAAACTTATATAAATCGAAATCATATAAATCGGCCCTTAAGATTAACACGGATATCTGTATCGGTATATGTGCTCCGTTCGTTAGTCCGTTTTCTGCCCTATACATAATGTTAAATATCAAAAACGCAATTGCTGTTCTATTTGTCTCTATTTTCATCAATTCAAATTAAGACAATTGTGTTAAAATACGAAGACACATAAAATTAAATGTACGACTGGGTCGCACAAACTTGCTCTTATGTAAAAAACTACGAATTTCAAAAATTAATGTTATTAGAGAAAAAGCACAAAATTCTTTTTTAAAATACTAAAACTCCTTTTAGCACAGGATGTCATGTTTTTTGAGCAAGTATTAGTTTATGCAAGAAGAAAATTGTAATTCGTAATAGTGGTTTCTTAAAAAAATAAGCTTTTGTTTACAAAGTTTTTAAAACATATTTAAGAAAAAATTTTGGCACGCATATTTAAACTTTTTATTATTGTTCGAATAAAAATTTAATTTACAAGAAAATACTGAGCAGTTTTTGAGATATCGAATTTTCAATAAAAAAAATAGATTTTTTTCTTTCAAAAAATTCAAAAAATATGTTTTTTTTTTAAGTCTTAAATTGCAATGTTTTTTTTAACTTTTTAGAAGCTTCTCTAAAAGTAAAGATTAATTAATACGATTTTCGAAAACCATTTTTTAACATTTTGTATTGTGGGTGCCTTTATTTTTAGGTAAAACAAATTTTTTTCCTCAGATCTTGTGGATTATATTAAGAAATTTTTATTTATCAAGTTTAAAAAAAAAAATCGAGCATGGGGTTTTTGAAATATTGAGTTTCCAGAAAAAAATTTTGACTTTTACTTTTAACTTTTAAAATTTGTATACGCAATAATAATATAACCTTGGAGGGGCTTCATAATGATTAAAATCGGTTGTACTGTTTTCGAGAAAATCAAAAACCAAAAAACGGTTCTAAGGGCCTTCCAAGAATAACCATTTTACGTAAAAAATTTTTCAACCATTACCTAAAATGACGAAATGAAATTTTATGAATTTTTTTTTCAAAATTCTGTGGGACAGTTTATGAGAAAAAAATATTTATAAGATTTCGAAAAAAAATCGTATGGCAGATACCGTTATGTTTTGGTATTAAAAAGAAAAGAAAAAAAAACGTGTGTGGGGGAAAAAAATTCAAAACGATATGTACCAAGTTTAACGAAAATCGGCCCAGCTTTTTAGGCCGTAGTCGAACAGACAGACAGACAGAATTTTGGGACCCACGTATGCATTAATTGCCTTATAGTACCTATAAGTCGTAAGAAAAAACAACACTAGCAAGAATTTATGGCACGAAGATAACACTTTGTTTTTTACAAAACAAACCTTATTTTTTAGGTCGTTTCGGGGGGGGGGAGGGGGCGGGTGTTTGAACCCCTAAAACCCCTACCTGCGTTCGCCCCTGCCCACAACATTTAATTAATCATTTCTTTCCTAAACTATAAAGTCCTACTTGTTCAAATATCACTTAGTTAAAATCAATTTAAAAAATAATGTTAGCGGAATATTTGTTTTCGTATTTATTGCTTTCTATTATATTCAATCTTATAAATTATTCTCAATAAACATCTTTTATAAATAATAGTATTGAAGTAATTATTTGTTATTCCTCTATACTTCCAACAACAGAAATCACCGAAAAACTTATTGTAGCTGCGCATAAGCTCAAAGGTTCCGGAATAAGCATATTTCGCGAACAATTACTTCTATCCCGAACAAAAAGAAAGTATTTGGTTGAAGCCAAAAACAAACTGTTGCAGATTAATCAAAATGCGAAAATTTTCGTTAAAGCAGACCACAAACTTCAAATGAACAATCAACTTTTTGTTTACAAAGTGTCGCGAGGTTTGTTGGCAAAATCAGCAGCAGAGATGACATTTGTAAGTGATTTGTTTGGTGAGTTGCCACGAGTTCTTTGACTGCAGCGAGGGAACGAAGTTAGTTCCGGTTCCAATTTGTTCTTCCTCTTCTGACTATCAAACTTTTCTTCATATTAGAGAGAAAAAAACAATTGGCACCTGGTAAGTTGCTTTGCACGCCACATGTAAGTCAGTGTGTGTACTGACAAATGGAGATAGAATTTTTTACGATTTGTTATTCAATGTATTTCCCATAAGAAAAAAGCAAAAAGGAGCTCGAAAAACATACATTTTACTAATTAATTTTATATCAACGGGTATCAATATTATGATTTTAACAGAATAATACTCGTAATATGTGTTTATTTCTAAATCAGGTGGAAAATATATCAAAAACATAATTAATCCTGTGCAATTTGTAGAGGAGAAGGTGGGAATATGGAACCTCATTTGGTTTTAAATTCTTTTTGCTCATACCCGTAATCTAAAGATATTAAAAACTTTTTAATTATATAAAGTATATATTCTTACATTATATATAAGAAAAAAAAAAATTTTCTGAATACTTTTCGTATTAAATTTTTTACTTTATTCAAAAAAAGTCATTTTTACATTTTAAATTTGTATGTTCCTTATATGGAACCCCGGGTTCCATATTAAATGTATGTAAACATTTTATCATAATTTTGTGTACAAAAATCACACACATAAAAATCATGATCGCATCCTGCGCAATCACTGTGTGTCCATTTGTAGCAAGACTGACCCTGTCAAAACCGCTGAAGATGTAGCCTTACGTCCTCTGTTTGAAGTTTTTTTCCTAAGTTTTGGTATGAGGTATACATAAAAAACACGTAATGGTAATATGGAACCCGGTTCCATATTCGCTTCCTCTAGGAGTTCCATATTACAAGACTTCATATTTTAACAAAAACAGTGGTTTTCATCACTTATTCAATGAAATGAGAAAATTCTTACATACAAAATTGATAATCAAAAAATAAATATTATTTATGAATTTTCCGCAGGACAAAAACAGGGCCCGACATAAACGTTCTAGACTTACAAAAACAATGAAAAAAAGTTTTCGATTTCCCTCGGCTATTGGAAATAGCCTTATGGTAAATTTATCGAGGCGAAAGCTGTGTAACTTTTTAATATGATTATAGAGTAATAGATGGCACCAACAGTTTTGGTTTCAGAAGGGGGTTCCGATTTAACAACAGGTTCCATATTACCACCTTTTCCTCTACTCAAAAAATGTAAAGAAATCGCAAGAAAACAACAACAAATACTTTAAAAAAATGGATACACATGAATTCTTTTTAATTACGTCACAAAAATAACAAAGTTTCTTTCATTTTTCCGCTTTTTAATTTGTGTTTTTTATCAAAGAAATTTGTCAACAAGAAAAAATACAAATTTTCAAAAAACACGAAAACACTAAACGACATATGTATACCTACCGAATTGTATTGAAAAATTAATAGAAGAAGTATTAGTAAACGTTATTGTGTTTTTTTTTTTGTATTATTTTTGTTTTATTATATTACATAGTAATTTAATTACACTTGAAAAAATTGCTGCCTAAGAATTGGCCAGGCCACACAGGAGTTTTATATTTGTTTTATTTTTAATTAAATAGACAATTATTGATTTAAGGACAAATATTCTACCTTGAGACTAAAATACGGCTAGTCAAAAAAGACCATACAAATTGCTTCTTAAAAAAATTGTTTCATCTGTCATTCAAATACGATATGTTTACGATTTTTGAAGATAAATTACAAAAGATTAATTAAGTTTCTTATCATATTTTCAACCTGATTTAGAATTTAACAATAACACATATTACTATTCTTTTAAAATCATAAAATGCATACCGGTTCATTTAAATTTGATTAGTTAAATCAATGTTTTTCGGACCCGTTTTTGCTTTTTTCTTATGGGAAATACATTGAACTTCAAATCGAAAAAAAGCCTGGACCCATGTTCTGTAACTTTCGAAGCGATAAAACTCGTCGAGAAACGGTGAGAATTGGGATGAAATTCATTTTATCGCATCGTCGGGTTTCTGTAACTTTAACAGTCGTTAATTCTATCGACTGGAACAAACGGAAAAGGAATCCTGGAAATTTTCGATAAAATGGGTTTCTGTATAAGTTTTTCTCTTCAAATGTCAAAATTT
Source organism: Philhelius festivus (assembly GCA_963931855.1). Lineage (NCBI taxonomy): Eukaryota > Metazoa > Arthropoda > Insecta > Diptera > Syrphidae > Philhelius > Philhelius festivus. Next base: position 96,387,736 of record OZ007555.1, read on the forward strand.
ATCACTACATAAAAAGGAGGCGAGGCGCGAAGCAAAGAATAATGTCGGAGGCAAAAAAGGTAATATATATAAATAATAAAAAAATTGATTTAAAAACTTAATTAATAAATATTAATGTTTAAAGATATGCGCAATAAGAGAGCTTTGTATTTTTGGAGCATTGAATTCTACGCGGTTGTTAATATTCCATTGTGTACTGATGTCGAGATCGGAATCTAATGAGCTTAGCATACGCTTCCGCTTTAGTTCCACACCCGAAACGAATATGAGAGTGCTGGCGTCAGCGAAACAAAAGATCACTATGAAAATAACCATTAGTTCGGAGACAAACAGGAGCCTTGGGCATTTATTTTATGAATATTAGACTCAAAACCGTCCAAAACAAGTCATTTAAAATCCAACGAAGAAGAGATACAGCAATAACAAATTCGAGAAAAGAGCTTCAGGCCAAACTCTATCAAATACTTTAGAAATATCAATCACCTTTGTTTCTCCAAAATGATATAATGATAAGTTCTACTTTCGCATAACTAAGCGAAACACAATTTTTTTTTTTAAATGTGGTTATTTTTACAAAATTTTAATGGAAATATTTGTTTTCCTATTGCAGTGCTGGATAAATTGGAGATATACAAAATAAAACACTATAAAGAGATTCCCAATTCGAATCTTAAGTTGAATTTTGTGTCAACGGGTTCACTGCAACAGAGTAATAGAGTTGTGGATTCGAAGAATGCAATTAGTGCGCAGCAAATAAACAATCAGCAGCTGAAAACAGCTCAGTTTCATCATCAACAACAACAACAACTCACTCAATAGTTGTGAGTGAGTCAAGTTGAACAGACGTGTTTTCAAAGTGATCCCTAGTTTATTTTTATTTTTTTTTTTTTATTCTTTTTCGAATTACACTTCAATCCATTTTAAGTTAATTTGAACTTTTTGCTTTTTTTTATTAATAAAAGTCGAAAAAGAAAGTGTTATCTGTTAAAAAAAAAGCAGAACAAAAAATAAAACAAAATGAATCCCTGTGCGTCTTGCGGCGATTCTCTCTCAATCGAAGGAGATTTCGTTGTTTGTTCTTGTTGCAAGCGCAAACTTCATTTTCAATGTACGACGATCTCGGAAAAATCTTGGAGGACGTTGGGCATACGAAAAGAATCTTGGAGATGCCAATTTTGTAGGAGAAGTCTCATTTATTGAAGAACTTGGTAATGATTTAAGAGAAATGAAGAAAAATGAAAAATATATTATTAAGGGTGATATAATTATTGATGCTAATAAAACAAAATTAAATATAAGCTACGTAAAAGAATATTTGGAGATGCTATCATCGTCGAGACTTTTGAAAGTCATAACAAAGTGCACAAGAATTGATTCACGAAGTGGAACTAAGTCCTTGATTGATCACATCTTAGTTAGTAAAGTAGATAATCCAATTTACACTGCGGTAATTGAAAACGAAACTACAGACCACTATCCAACACTGTTCTACATTAAAACTGAAAGACATGCAGAAAAACAGATTGTTAGTATTACACACAA